>PVIU01006747.1:0-98520 GCA_004026605.1 Ondatra zibethicus
AGAGCTGGTTCCTTGAGAAAATCAACAAAATCGACAAACCCCTATCCAAACTAATCAAAAGGCAGAGAGAGAACACTCATATTAACAAGATCAGAAATGAAAAGGGGGACATAACAACAGACACTGAGGAAATTCAAAGAATCATTAGGTCTTACTACGAAAGCCTGTATGCCACAAAATTGGAAAATGTAAAAGAAATTGACAGTTTTTTAGATAAATACCACATACCGAAATTAAATCAAGTCCAGGTGAACAATTTAAATAGACCTATAAGTCGCGAGGAAATAGAAGCTGTCATCAAAAACCTCCCTACCAAAAAAAGCCCAGGACCAGATGGTTTTAATGCAGAATTCTACCAGAACTTCCAAGAAGAGCTAGGTGTCTTAACTTGGGTCATCCTTGTGTATTGCAGGAAGTTTCTTTAGCACCAGGTTTCTTCCTGACCCCAAAGTGGCTCTCTCTGTCAAGATCTCTTTCATTGCTTTCCCAGTCCATCCTTCTCCCTGCTTGACCTTCCCATTCCCTCATTTTATTATCACCCACTCCCCCCACCACTTCCTCATCTCCAGTTTATGCAGGAGGTCTCATCTAATTCCCCTTCCCTCTGCATTCCATGTGTCCCTCCTAGGGTCTTCCTTGTTACCTAGCTTCTTTGGAGCTGTAGATTGTAGTCTGGTTTTCTTTTGCTTTCTATCTAGTATCTACTCATGAGTGAGTATATACCCCATTTGCATTTGTCTTTCTGAGGCTGGGTTACCTCACACAGGATTTTTTTCCTAGCTCCATCCATTTAGCCTGCAGCTTTTACAATATAATTGTTTATTTACCGCTGATTAGTACTCCATCACGTAAATGTAACACGTTTCCTTTATCCATTCGTCAGTTGAGGAACATCTAGGTTGTTTCCAGGTTCTGGCTATTACAAAGATCCTGCCTGAACATTGTTGAGCAAGTGTCCTTGAGGTATGATTAAATATTCTTTCAGTATATGCCCAGGAATGTTATTGCTGGGCTTTGAGGTACATTGATTCCCAGTTTTCTGAGAAATAGCCATACCAATTTCCAAAGTGGCTGTACAAGTTTGCACTTCTACGAACAGTAGAGGAGTGATCCCCCTGACTCTGCATCCTATCCAATATAAGTTGTCCTCTGTGCTTTTGACCTTAGCCTTTCTGGAGTGTCAGTGTTTTAAATTTACAGTATCATTTTAAAGTTTGATTAAAATTTAATAACTACTGTTGGAATATATTACACATTGTTTTATTGATGAGAAAAATACCCAGTAGAAATATATAAACTCTTAGACCTTTCAATGTATCACCTTGTAAAATTCTAAAATAAATAATGAAATGCAGGATAATTAATTACGCTGACATGGACCAAAAAAAGGATGATATACAAAACAAATTTCTGAAAAAGGTGACATATTAAATTGAATGCATGGCATACATTTACTCATTTTTTTAAAAAAAATGAGCAAAATCGAATTGGGCAGCTAGTTAATCTCATAAATGAAATGTGGATTAGGTTGGAGAAAGTGAAAACACAGGTTCCCTTTTTGAGGTAATTATGTTACTAGATTGTTACCTGATTGCTTTTGACAATTCTGTCAATGAGCAAAATAAACATAAGACAAAATTTCTGGATTTGATATTATGTGATATGATATGAAAATTTCAATTTCTTGAAACACTCTTCAGAAGAAAGTGAGCAGAAATATAACAAGATTTCTGTGATACACATATTTTATCCTTGAGAAATGATTCATTCCAGCAACTTTACTAACCTTGACTCTGATATTATAGAAAGAAAATCTATATTATTCATTAATTCTGAAGAAATACATTTTTTGAGAATTCTAATGCTTCATTTGGATAATTAAAATAAAAATTAATGCTTTCTTTAATGTGGATTCTTCTTTTTGTACAGCAAAAACTAGTTTCATCATAGGGTAAAACTTAATTCATACAGTATTTTGCACTATATATTATATAGTAAGTACAATAATATTTTTAGGTGTAGTATTATCTTTTCAATCAACAAACAACTTGATGTTAAATTAAGGATTAACTAAAGAAGTTACACACTGAACTATTATATTATTTCAGCTGTATTATTAATTAGTTCATTCTTAGAGAAAAAATTAGTTTTTCATCATGTCATTTTTCTGAGTGTTTGCATCAATCTCAAATGTGTTTATATATGAAAATGTTGTTATCCCCCACCAAGGTGATCAATTCAAGAGGTAGGTCATTTTGGAAGTGAGAGATCCTAAGGGTGGAACTTTCAGATTTGAAATCCTTCTCTCTGAGAGAGAGAGAGAGAGAGAGAGAGAAAGAGAGAGAGAGAGAGAGAGAGAGAGAGAGAAAGAGAGAGAATAGTAGGAGGAGGCTGCTTCTTCAGTAGCTGACAACCCAGACTTCCAAAATAATCATACAGAGTCTATATTATTTAAACTATATTAGCTATAGCTTCTTATGGGCTAACGTTTGCATTTTTATTTAGCCCATTTCTAATAATCCATGTATCGCCACTAGGCTGTCAATTACTGCTTAAAGTTCTGGCGTCTGTGGGGGGTGCTACATAACTTCTCTCTGACTCTGCCTTCTCTCTCCCAGCATTCATTTTAGTTTTCCCAGCCTAGCTCTGCTCTGAAAATAGCTTCTTTATTCACCAGCGGTATTCACAGCATACATATGGGAATCCCACATTACCTCCCCTTTTCTGTTTAAATAAAAAGGAAGGTTTTAGCTTTAACACAGAAAAATTATATAACAACACAAGAGTGAGTTTCACTGGCTCTTTAATCATAACAGGATATGACAGAGATGCTCTCCTAGGAAGCCAGCCCTCCTCACACAGAGCCTACAAGCCATTTAATCTTAGAGAGTTTACCCTAAGAAATGTGAGAATTACATTTCTCTTTTGTCTTCAAGCCTCTCTGTAACAGTGTATTATATCAGACAAAGTAGGAAAAGGCAGTACTTAATTTACAAAGTAGTTTCTTTATCATTATTAAATTCCATGTTAGTTATGTATGAAACTGAATTTATTTTGCATGCTGACATTCTTAGATAAAATAGGAAGTATCTCTTAAAATTACTTTTTAAATATAATATAAATCCCTAGATTTAAGTAATTAACAAAATGAGTGCTTTATTTTCATTTCACTAACAGCACATTAGCCACAAATTAAAATGAATACTTTATGTCAAACAGAAATTTCAATTCCTGAAGAAGCCCAAAATATGCTCCTCTTTTACAATTAGATTTGATTTCTCAACTATTCAACATTCAAATATTCTTCTCTTTTAAAAGGCAAACCATGAAATTAGTTGTCTACATTCATTTTGCTCAGTTTTGTAGTGGGTAAGTGTCTGTTTGGATGAAGATTGTTCATTGGGGAGAATGTTAATCAAGGGAAGGCAGAACAAAGCAACAGTTTCTTTCCCTCCAGAAAATAAAAATAGCAAACTTTAGGTAACATAAAATATTTATCAATTATCATGATATTATTTCAAATCACCTAATACATTTCTAAAATATAACTTGTGATAAAATTGAAAAACAAAGTAAGTAGTTTTATCTTTTCTTTTTAATTTTTAAAACAATCTTATTTTCCATACATAGGCTATGACAGAGATGCCCTCCTAGGAAGTTAGTCCTCTTTGCACAGAGCCTGCAAGCCATTTCATCTTTATATCGGCTTATATTTATTAACTTGCATGTGTTGAACAATTCCTGTCTCGCTAGAAGAAAGCCAACTTAGTCATGGTGAATGATGATTTGGATGTGTTCTTCAACAGCATTTTCAAATATTTTATGTAGAATTTTTGTATGGCCCTCAGAGATTGGAATGTAATTCTCTTTGTTGGATCTTCATCTGATTTTGGTATCAGGATAATACTGACTTCATAAAAAGATGTTGTAAATATTATTTCCATTTTTATTTGAGGAATAATTTTAATGGTATTTGGGCCACCCTGCATGCGGTTTATGCTCATGCCACAGGACATACATTGCTAAATAAAATGTCCGGTGCCAGGTACAATGGACTTTCACTTGAATTGCAGGACAAAGATGCTCTTGGGTTCCTGAAAATTTTCAGGCCATTTTCATTGCTCCTATTGTCTATTAAAACTTGAGAGTAAAACCCTACTGTTGGAAACAACACACATAGGACACAGATAGATCATGTAGAAGTCAGGCTGGTACTTATCAGGAAGCTTTCCCCCGATGGCTGAATTTAATGGTAGTATGAAGTCATACGTCAGCTGCTGGAGGAAAAATTCATCCACATGACAGGAATATCCATAACAATCTGTGTAGGACCTTGTAAAGTGCCATACTAATTATTGTGGTAAAATATGTACATGGGTGCAATAGTGATACAAAAATGATGGGGGTGTGCAAGTGATTTTTTTATGGATTTAAGAAATGTTTCAGAAGATGAAACACATGTCTGATACTTTAACTATGTCCTAAGCCCATGGTTTAAGAGTATACAGAGAAAAACTCATAATCTATTACTAGTATTTTGCAAGATTTGCGTAATAACAAATTGCCCTCCAAATTCGTATCTCTCTAACTTCAGATTAATAAGCTCTTAGTTCTCATCAGAGAAGTTTCTTTGTGCAGTGAATAGAAAAACTCATAACTAGTCCAAATACTGAGAATAATTGTCGATAGAGTGCTAAGCAAAGCAGGAGATATTTAGATCAGACCTGCTTTCCAAGGCTCAGGGACAATAGAAGGAGAAGAGATGTAGAAAGATGATAAGAGTCAGAAGTTTGGGAAGACAGAAATGAAACAGTACTTTCTGGACTTCACAGGGCACTGCACATTTGAACTCATAGTCGCTATTGTTGTCTGAACAAGATCAAGCCAGTCAATATGCCAGCATGAGGTTGGAGTGAGCTTGGGAGCTCTAGCCCCAGTTGAGAACTTATGGACAATTAATGGTTAATTAACGAGGGACAGTTGGACAGTCAGCTTTCTTTAAGAGCATGCCACCAGGTAGCTGAACACCCCAGTGGAAGGTGTCATACCAATAGTATATTGAGAGCTAACGTTAAAGCCAATGGGAGAGAAACAGAGGAGACTGAAGAAGAATGAGAAAGCATGGACTTGGGAAAAGTATTTGAGAAGGAACATGGTCAAAATACACTGTATGAAATTCATGAATAATTGCAATATTTTAAAAAACTCATTATCAATTGTACTGTTAAGTATTGTATAATGCTTGTGAAATAAAAGAATGCAAGCAGAAGATTGAAGTTGATGATATATAGATTTGAAGTAGCTTTAAAATGTTATTGGTAAATTTAGTTAAGAAGTAGCAACAACCATAATAAAATAATGTTAGATTAGATGATGTGATTATTATAAAAAAGAAACATTTAAACAGTATTCATATGCTAATAGCAGAAAATAAATACAGAATAAAGAATACAAAAAGCAAATAATAAGCCAAAAGCAAAACCTTTTGTGAAATTAGCAGGCTACTTTATTAAAATAGTACTACAAAGACCCTTAATCACAAGCTTATTTCTTAATTTGAAACTTTTTGTTCAACTTTCTTGTCCATTAATTAGTGTTATGTGTTAGTTAATAAATAAAAGTAGCATTAAGAAGGTCTTTGTCATTTGCATGTTCACGGTATAATTTTAGAAAGTTGCTCAGCCCTTAAAATATAGAAGTAAATGTATACAATCTTGTGTATATCCATTACTCCATTGCAGCATACCTATTGTTTTGTCTCCAGTTTCCTTAAAGCTGGAACACAGGTTTGCATCATCATATCAGACTTTAAAATTCTAAATTAAAAAAAGCATTAGCTCTATTTTTCAGCATTAAAATTAAATATATACTTAAGTGTTCTGAGCTAATAATAAAGAATTGTCTTTTATCTTTACCCTAATTATTAAAAACATTACTTATATTTTGTGATCTGGACATATAAAGAGCACAGAAAGAATTGAAGTTATGGCATGTAATTGGTATTTGGAGCCATGGCAACAACAGGATGTTTCAGAGGAAAAATATTCAGAAGAGCAAAAAGGAGAAGATCTAAGAGAGAACCTCTGGGCTAATAACAAAAAAGAAGTTAGACAAAAGACTGAAAGCAACCATCCCTACAAAGAAGAACAACTGGAAAACCATGTCAATATACCAATGCCCCAATAACAGAAATATAGTAATTTCTGAGAAATATTCAGAACTTCTCCACATTTCAGAGGAGATTGGTTTCATGGGATAAGCGCCATAAGCAACTTATATTTTATGTAGTCAGGAAAATTTTTTATTATTTAACATCTTGTGTCTCACTTTACAGTATTACAACTTGCTCCTGGCTAACTATAAGCAAAGGGATTCTGTAATCTATCCTCATCATTAAATTCACTGTCATCGTTACTCTATGGAGTAAATAATCACTTTCTATTTTACTATCAGCATTCTAAGAATAAATATCCAGAGAATTCAAATTGGCCGAAGAAGAGTCTTTTTAAACAGAGGGTATGGAAAAAATTTATCTCACCATTTCCTGACATGTTTGACAATATTTTATAGAGAAACATTATTCCTTTTTGATTATTAGAACTCTGGTGGTGTTCAATAGTGACAAATTGATATGAAACCTCACTACTCTACAGCAGTTTCTCCCAGAATGTTTGCATGAGGAATAATGGGGAGGGGCTCAAAAGATTTGGGAAGTAAAGACAAAGTTAGATATTTGGGAGATCGGAAACCTGGGAGGTTCTCCCAGGTCTCTTCCCAGCTCAATAGAAGGATCAACAATGGTTGGAGGAGGAGACTGACCATGGAGCTGCAGAAAAGAGATTCTCAGACTGTGGGCCTGTCTTCCAGCTCTGCACACAGCTCCAGCATGGCAACTTAGGCCAGCCATCACTTGTAGTGGGATGTGCTTTTGGAAAACATAGTTGTCTTTTTTTTTTTCAAACTAGCAACCCTTTATCCATGATCCTTTTATTAACCACAATAAAATTATTGCTTCGTTAAGTTGGATTTTTGTTTAGTTAACACTTTGGGAATGACTAGATGTATATCTTGCATTTCCAAGTGGGGGGGGGATCTCTTAGAGAACAATTATGAAATAGGAAAGAAAGTGAAAAAATACTAGATTTGCAGATCTCATCAAGACATAGTTACTAGTAAGTTTTTAATGGACAGGTGAGTTGGCTAAATACATAAAGATACTTGTGAACAAGACTGGTGAGCAGAGTTCAAAATCATGATTTCACTCTCTCAACCCCACATGTGCTGATCTCTCCATATGTATTTACTTTCACACACACACACACACACACACACACACACACACACACACACACACACACACACACACACACACAGAGAGAGAGAGAGAGAGAGAGAGAGAGAGAGAGAGAGAGGAAAAGATTTCTTAAATACATACAAATCTAAGTTTGTTAAATCTCATACAGATACGTATGTTATAAGTGAATTTAACCATATAAATAAAATTGCTGGCTAAACTGATCACACTGTAATTATAGAAATGTAAATATAATTTAAATGTCATTGATTTTTCAAGGGATTAAATGAACTCATCACTCAAACACTCATGATTGATTTTATCGAGAAAATTTCCACAAATATAGAAATCAGGGGTTTAGAGGAAGATAGAGAATATGAGATGAGGAAAATGGGAAAGTAAAAATTTAAAAATTAAAGTAGATGAAAAATATAGAGCAAGATTTTGAGAATACTGGAAGACATTTGCAGAGATTTTCACTATCCCTGTGATATCTTTCAGTATTTTTAACTAGTCTGTTATGAACTTCTAATAATTCTAAATCTATAGTCCTCCTTCAAATCATATTAACTATAATGAACTGAACTAATAGAAACTATTTTTTACATAGATAATTTCCATCTATCTAGAGCCTCTACAATTTAAATCTCATTTGAAGTTACTATGTCTTTATAAGAAAATATCAGTTGTTATTAGGTCGATTATCTAACGACACACATTTCATCAGTAATACAAGCATCAAAACACATATTTACTTCTTTATCTTTAATAGAATCTATTTGGAGTGGTGGAAAACATTCTTTATCCTGTTCGAATTGCTCTATAATTCTGTGCTCCAGCTTTTGGCAATAACAAAGAAAAGCTTTCTGAAAGCCTGTGATTATAGAACTTTTATAAGGACAAACGATGACAGATAATTCAAGGCTATTAGGCCCCTTTCATGTTGATAATTATCAGGTATTTAATGCTTTGTGAACATTTCCAGATTAATGATTAAATAGCCCATTTTGCAACCCAGGTCAGTCAGTTCCATTATACAACTTGCTTAAAAAAAACTGCAAAGGCAAGATGAGCTTTACATAAACGCTTCAGTAGTTACAATCTTTGGCGCTATTCAGGACTGAAGAAAACATTACTAAGTTTTATAGAAATATAATGGATTGTACCCTTGTTTGTATCAATTCTGAAGACTTACAGAATATTTCCAAATCAGCTTAGTATGTTGTGAAGCCGGATTGAGCTACTTTCATAAAATCTATGTGATCCAAAATGGGCACCTATTTTTACATATATAAAGTGCTCTATTCCTTGACCAAAGGATATGTACTAAGTTAGTAAACTTTACAAAGTAAAATACAACTTAAAAGGATAACATCAGAACTATCCAGGTAATGCAAAGGGAAGAGAGAATAAAAACATTAGGGCTGGTACTTTGCTGGAGAAGAGGTGGGATTAATGCAGTTAGTGGAACGATTTCTAATATGAAAGCATGTTTACTTTATCAATGTCTTAAAAATAAGTATTAACAGCTGTAAAGTTCTATCCTCTGAGTAGGACAGACATTATTATTCTTATCAGAGCAGTTATACCTCCATGTAAACAGTTGTTCATGAGAAGCCTTCACGACTAGACCTGTTCATTTTCCCTCATAAAAAGGAGTGGAGAGGGCGATCAGACTTTGATCTGAGCTTCCCTTTCCTCCCTCCCGCACATGCTTATTAGCTGTCTAATAAGCTAATAATTATATGCAAGTCTACCTTAAATACATACATTCTTGTGGTCTCAGGAGGTCCTAAGGTACAAATAATGGAGGGTTAGTGAAGGAGGACTCTATTTATAGCTGGCTATAAGAAAACAATAACACTACTTCCAAGAACCTCAATATTAGCACCTTTTATCTCAGTTTTATTAAACTTTGTTACTGTGGAGCCCAAACTATAAGCAGTGTTGAATTTTAAAGAATTGGAAAACACAATATTTAATCTTCGATATCTAAGAGCCTCTATGTCTAGAGATTAGGAGGAGGCTTTCAGGTTCTATTAGGCTGAGATATTTTGTAATGGAGTCTGTAAATAATTTCAAAAGAACAATTTGGTTTTATTATGGTTTACTACTTATATACTAGATTGTTTTAAGGTTTATTAAATATTATAATTGTTTACTGTTTGAAAATTGTCAATGTTTCTGTTTTTTTTTTCTATGATTAAATGGAAAATAATGAACAATTTTTGATATTCCAAACTGTTGAAAGCATTTTGTATTTGGAGTTTGAGACTTTGTAGTAATTGATCTAGAAGGACATGTTGTTTTCTAATGAAAATTTTGTAACTGGAGGTTTTCTGCTGCTAGTCAGTTCTTAAATAATCACTCTGAGGCTTAATATTAATTACAAATTATTTTCCTATTTGCTCAGACATACTATTAACTAGACATTACAATTTAAATTAACCAGTTCTATTAATCTATATATCTGGCACATACTCCTTTGGCAGCTGCTGGAATCTACCTTGACTCTACCTTCCTTCTCCCTGTATTCAGTTTCCAGCCTAGCTATATTTTGCCCTGCCATGGGATAAAGAAAGCAACTTCTTTATTAACTAATGTGGATAAAACATATTCACAGCATACAGAGGAGCATCCCACATCATCTCCCCTTTTCTGTCTAATTAAAAAGGAAGGTTTTAATTTTAACATTGAAAAATTACATGCAACAAAAGAGGTGTCAAGCAAAGATTACAGTTATGATATTTAGTCTATTTATATTTGGCAAAATTAAAGAAAATACTCTATCATCTATCCTATCTTTGTGAGTACAAAGTTTTGTATCTAATTTTTCTTTTATCATAACTAAGGAAAACTATAATTATAACTATCTAGTCTTCAACTCCATCAAAGTTTCAGGAGGATATAATATTACCTAAGTAAACAGGAAGACCATTGTATGCAACTTCCAAAACTCTAGAATTGACAGAGATTTTTGGTTGCCTAGACAGTCATTCAAAGTTCTTTTGTAATGTTGGGGCATCTATCTTCAGGCTACACAGATAGAATGTATGGTCTATTTCTCAATGAAGTAGGAATTCAGAAGAACTCTCTTGCCTATTTAGGCAAAATTCTTGAGTCCCTGTTTTCTGTTTTCTGTGTCCTATCGAGTTTCTGTCAGACTCTTCCATGAGGCAAGAACTTTGCAGGAGTATCCCATCTTGTTTTGGCAAGTTCAGGAGTCATTTTCATGGGAATTCTGCATGTGCAGTTTATATAGCATACTGCCAATCAGCCAAGGCAAGAGCTGCTGGCTGGAGGTGTATGTAATCTTTTTTTTGTTTGTTGTTTTCAAGTCAGGATTTCTCTGATTAGCAGTCCTGGATGTTCTAAAACTCACTTTGTAACCAAGCTGACCTCAAACTCACTGAGATCCATCTGCCTCTGCCTCCCAAGTAATGGGATTAAAGGTATGCACCACTGTAGTCCAACTGCACTTGTAATCTTATGGAGATATTGAGAAAATTTAGAATTATGGTTACGTCATTATGGGGTACTTTATATGATTGGTCCATCTCAGACAGTAGCTTTAAAATTGTTCTGGATGTTGGATTACCTGGCTATCATTCCCATGAGAGACCTCTTAGGGTGTCTTGCTCCATCAAATGATATTAGCCTGGAAGAAATCCAGTTTCTTATCTGTGGAAATAAAGTCAGAACCTCTTTTCCAAATCAACATATCTTTTGACCCAAATTCTGTAGACAAGAGATCATTATGTTGGTTTAGATTAGCAGCTCCCACAATCAAATGTCTCTCTTCAGTTAGTATATTAACAGTCAAAATACTCAAAAAAAAACCACAATAGCATACATAATCCAGACTCTGTGTGTTCTCCATCTTTACATGCCATGTTATAATTTTTATTGCTCTATTTCCTTTTGAAGAACCTCAGTTTATTATCTTTAAATAATTCTTTTTATCTTTTCTCTCCCAAGTCTATGCATATTTACCAAACTCATTGTAACCTGTTTAGTAGTCTTTTTGTCTGAATCTGTCTTTGTTGCATATCTGTAATCATTTTCTCACTGGGAGAGTTTTTAAAATGATAAGTGGGCATGGCTTTGGTTGTTGGCTTTGCCCAGCTGAGCTTTCAAACATGGCACAGGTACACTTACCACCACCTCTGGAAGCCATGTTTAACTGTCCCAACTCTGGAAAGAAGTGAATCCTTGCTGCTATGAAATAACTTGTAGCATGCTTTCTACAAACTCCATTCAAGTGCTCTATAGCAGGACCTCCCTAAAGAGTCAGCCGTGCTACCAGAATGAACCAGGAAGTTGTTTCTTAAAGAAGCTGCTCCACTGTTCACCACCAGGAAAAAGCAGCTAGCAGGAAGTCATGTTTGACTCTGCTCTTTGTGTGTCTAGAACCAATTTTGTATAAGCTTTCTCAGACTTTATGTGGATTGACATGCTTCATATTGAGTACCATTTGTAACAAGGATTTCCTCCTGTTGGTCAGTTCTAATAAAGAGTTCTATAGTAGGAGCAGGACTGCACACTCTGATTGCCCCCTGCTTCCTGGCTGGGTGTGCTCTGTCTTTTCCATCATTGCTGGTTTCATGTAGCTCTCACCAATTAGAAAGGAGCGCAAGCTTGTGCACTGACTTTCAGCCACCCCGAACTACTCACGAAGTAACTTGTCTTTGGTATTTCTCTATGGTAACAAAATGCAAATGCTTACTAATAAATTTCCGATGAAAAATGGATTCCCAGTTTTATAATTCTGAGAGTCAATGCAGGTTGCACCTTAGGAACATAGTAGCCCCCTTGGCAGTCTTCCTTATCATAGTACCACTGCATTACTAGCCCTAAGTCCATTATCTATGTCCCACTATCAATTATTATGTATTTCTTTAAGTTCTTCAGTAAAGAACCATTTATTTTTAATATTATCAGATAGAAAGAACATCAAAAGAAGAATAACATTTAAGGAAATGTGCAATTTATGTGAAACTCAAATCCTAATATCTATAAATTAAGTACTGTTGGAATGTAGCCACACTCATGCATTTCTGTATTGCCTATGACTGCTTTTTGCTACAAAGTCAGAGCCAAGTACTTGCCAGGGAACCCTTCTGATCTTTAAAGTAGAAAATATTTACTATCAAGCCATTTACTGAAAAGCATTCTGCAATAACTCTGAATCCTGCTCTAATTCATGCTCCTGAAAATTCCTTCTCTGAGGAGACAGCAGAAACCAGGAGGTTAATATGTTGTATAATATCTCTCAGGAAAGAAAATGGTAAATAAAACTCAGCCTCTTGGTCTTTATGTGGTCTCAATCTGCTGTGATGATAAGCATTAAAATGAAGAATAGCATTGAAGAAAATACATTTTATCCTATAAAATGCATTTCCAAGCTTATCTGATCATTTCCTTAACATAATTTTATGCAGACATTGAATTATTCAAACCTATTGTCTCTTTTATCAGTTTTCACTTTTTTGTACTGAAATGTTGCCTTTCAAAGAAAATACTATCATGGAGTAATAAGGCTGCTTGTTCATTTTCTGGCTGCCCAGACTCCCAAAATAACCACACAGAAACTGTGTTAATTAATCACTGCTTGGCCCATTAGCTCTAGCTTTTCATTGGCTAACTCTTCCATGTTAATTTAGCCCATCTCCATTAGTCTGTGTATTACCATGTGGCTGTGGCTTACTGGGTAAGTTCCATTTGGTATCTGTCTCCAGGGCGGTTACATGGCTTCTCCTTGACTCTGCCTATTTTCACCCAGCAGTCAGTTTAGTTTTCCCTGCCTACTCTGCTCTATCCTATGGTAGGCCTAAGACAGTTTCTTTGTTAACAAATGGTGTTACAGCATGCAGAGGGGAATCCCACATCACCTCCCCTTTTCTGTTTAAATAAGAAGAAAGATTTTAATTTTAACAACTAAAATTACATATAACGAAACAGTTATCAAGCAAGAATTATAGTTACAATATTTATATCTATTTTATCTTTTATCATAACTAGGGAAAACTGTGCCTATTCTTCAACCCCATCAAAGACTCCAGAAGGATAATATTACCTAAGTTAACAGGGAGTGCATTGTAACCAACTTCCAAAGCTAAGAATTGACAGAGACATCTTGCTGCCTGGACAGTTACCCAAAGTTCTTCTGTACCATTGGAGCACCCGTCCTCAGCCTACAGGCCCATAGTATCCAGCAGACTTTTCCATGAAACAGGAAATTTCAAAGACAGTTCTGTTTATATTGGCAGTTTGTCAGTCACTTTCTTCTGTGTCCTGCAGAATGTCTTGCACACTCTTTTAAGAAGCAGGAACCCTGAAGGACCTTCTCATCTCTAGGCAAGTTTAGCAGTTAGTTCTCCATGGGTCCTGTACATCCAGTTTATACAGCATACCATCAAGCGGCCCAAGCAGGAGCAGTTTCTTGCCCAAATGTCAAGCCAATACAATAAGGAGCCTCATCAATGCCTGTCATTTCTTGAAGTAGATTGGTGCTGCCTAAAGCAGATGTGTCTCATTGTCATGAAAAGTCCTAAGTTTTTAAACATTTTAAATGTCATATTCTAAAGTTTTTTTAAAGGTTTGAAGAATACCTATCCATCTGAAATACATCTCTGTACATCTAGAAAATCTAACTAACATGACAACAAGCTTGACTATTATAGATGATTATCTGTTAACCTATACTTCTTAATTATACATTACATTTTTAAATAAGCTGCACAAACACAAATACCTTAATCAAAAGCAGAAATATACATATAGCAAAATTGACTCAAAATTTGTATAAGTAAGCCAAGATCCATACCAATGCAAATCTCTATATAATATCCCTCTTTAAATGTAAACAAACATTTATAAACAATATTTGGGAATTTGGATGTAGTTCTCTTCAAACTGCTTCCTGCTGTTTATTGGGTGAAATAATTTTTTGAGGGGTGTTCAAGGCAACCTTTCAGGGGGTCTTGTTTCATCAAACCACATTAGTCTGAAAGGATTCCACAGGTTCTGATCCTCTGTGCAAACAAAAGAAGAGCCTCTTTTCCAAAGCAACATATCCTTGGGCCCAAATTTTGAAGTCAAGAAACCTTTAAAATAGCTTAGCAGCCTATACAATGAAATGTCTCTCTGTACTTAGCTCCTTCACAATCAAAAGAATTGAAAGAAAATACAACCACATAAATAATCCAGACTTTCTGTGTAATTTCCAGTTTTACATGGCTTATTATTTTCTTACTCTACTGATTTTTAATATTTATTTTATTATCTTTACTCCTTTAATCTATGACTGTCTGTACTCTGTCTCTTTGAAGACTTTGTTTTATAATTTTTATGAACTATTTACTTCATTTTATAACTCTATTTACTCATTTTCTTCTCTCTCCGAAGCCTGCATACATTTATTCAACATTGTGACCCATTTAGAGGTCTTTTCCATCTGAATTTGTTTTTATTGCAAATTGGTAATTATCTTTTGACCAGAAGCACTTGTTTAAATGCTAAATGGGCATGGATAAGACCAACTCCACAGTCCTGCCTTCTTGCTCTGTGCAGTCCAACATGGTGGAGACATGTTTGCTGCTTTTGAGAGCCATGCACATTGCCTCATTTTCAGGCACACAGCTGGTCTATGTTACCATTAAGCAAGTTGTAGCACTCTACTCACAATACCCATTTAAATGTTCCATACCTTGTGAGATTTTGTACTGGAAGCATGGCCTACGAAGCTGCCATTTCAAAATGACATAGCTTTTTTTCTTCTATTGCTGAATGAGGAAGACCTCTCTCAAAGGGGCTGTGCCATGCTACCAGCAAAATGCTAGCTATCAAGAAGCCATGCTTAACTCTCTTGTTTTGTGTCTAAAATTACTTATTAAGCTTTTAAGTTTTACGTGGATGTAGCTAGCACACGTTGGAGCACCAATTTGTAGTAAGAAGGCTGCTTGTTCATTTCCTGGCTACCCAGACTTCTGAAATAACCACACAGACACTGTATTAATTGGATCACTGCTTGACCCATTAGCTCTAGCTTCTTATTGGCTAACTCTTCCATATTAATTTAACCCATCTCCATTAACCTATGTATCGCCACATGGCTGTGGCTTCTGGGTAAAGTTTCATCTGGTCTCTGTCTCTAATGAGGGCTACATGGGTTCTCCTTGACTCTGCCTCCTTTCTCCCCGCATTCAATTTAGTTCTTTTTGTCTAGATTTACTCTGCCCTATCACAGGCCTAAGAAAGTTTCTTTATTAACTAATGGTATTAACAGCATGCAGAGGGGAATCCGACATCACTGTCACTCAAATAAATGTACATGTGTCCATGTGAATTTAAATGATTATTTATACATATACTTTATATATATATATTCATATGTATATTTAGTTACAGTAATAAGGATTATGCATTTATTTAGATATGCATGTATGCAAACATGTACATTTAATTTAAAATTTAAAAATTGTCAGGATATTCATTTTCACATATTATTTATT
Source organism: Ondatra zibethicus (assembly GCA_004026605.1). Taxonomy (NCBI): domain Eukaryota; kingdom Metazoa; phylum Chordata; class Mammalia; order Rodentia; family Cricetidae; genus Ondatra; species Ondatra zibethicus. The sequence goes on from PVIU01006747.1 coordinate 15,808, forward strand.
AATGTTAGTTAATCCTATTATTGTTTTACACTAAGACTTAAGGGAAGGTGTAACAATAGAGCCTGCTTATTGGGGTTTCTGTCCTGCCCATTTCCCATAGCCGGCAAGTCCCAAAGAAAATCACACAGAGAGTCTACATTAATGATAAATGGATTGGCCCATTAGCTCAGGCTTCTTATTAGCTCTTGTAGCTTATATTAATCCATTATTCTTATCTATGTTAGCCACATGGATCAGTACTTTTTTCAGCGGGGCAGGTAACATCTTCCTTCTTCCGTGGTCTGCACAGGACTCGGGAAAATGGGCTTCCTTCTTCCCAGAATTCTCCTGTTCTCAGTGCCCCACCTTTACTTCCTGTCTGGTTGTCCCACCTATACTTCCTGCCTGGCCAATCAGTGTTTATTTAAAACATGATTGCCAGAATACAGACAATTCTCCTGCACCAGGAGGGTAGATCAAATTATATCATTTAGGGCTAAATGCTCCAGATCACTCAGTCTTTGTACATTGTCCAGTTGTGGCTCTTTGTGTTAATTACTATATATTGCAAAAAGAAGCTTCTCCTGGGCTCATAGCCAAGATCAATAAAACAAAGGAACACAGATGCTGGTCACGATGCAGGGAAAGGCAAACACTTATTCATTGTTGATAGGAATGCAAACAGACACTATGGAAATTAGTGTGGAGGTTCTTCAGAAATCTGAAATCTTATCTACCACAAGATAAAGCTATAATACTCTTGAACATATGCCCAAAGACCTCTAATTCTTTTTTTTTTGAAAATAGTTATTTTTCTTTTTTTATATTCTTTTATTTTTCATTCAAAAAATTTATACTTCCTCCCCTTCCCCCAGTCCCCTCCCGCTCCCCCACTAATCCTCCTCCCTCCCCCTGCTTCCTTAAGAGGGGGCAGGGTACCCTGCCCTGTGGGAAGCCCAAGGCCCTCCCTCCTCCATCCCGGCCTAGGAAGGTGTGCATCCATATAGACTAGATTCCCAAAAAGCTAATACATGCAGAAGAGATAGGTCCCAGTGCCATTATCATTGGCTTCTCAGTCAGCCCCCATTGGTAGCCACATTCAGAGATTCCAGTTTGATCATATGCTGATTCAGTCCTGGTCCATCTGGATTTGGTGAGCTCCCATTAGATCAAGCACACTGTCACGGTTGCTGGACCAGCCTCTTCTGGTCTCGATTTCCTTGCTCATCTTTTCCCACCTTCTGTTCTTCAACTGGACCTTGGGAGCTCAGTCCATTGCTCTGATGTGAATGTGGGTCTCTGTCTCTATCTCCATTGATCGGACGAAATTTCTATGGTGATGATCAAGATATTCATCAATGTGACTATGGGACAAGGCTAGATCAGGCACCTTCTCCTTTGCAGCCCAAGTACCTAGCTGGGGACATCCCTGTGGACACCTGTGATTCCCTCTAGAGCCAAGACTCTTGCCAATCCTAAAAAGACTCACTTAATGTAGATTTCTTATTCCCTTCTCCAATATCCACCTTTCCTCCATCTCCACCCTCTCACTCCCCCAAGCTCTACCCAGTCCATCCCTTCTCCCTTCTCCCTCCCTCTCTCCCTTTCACTCCCCCACCCCATCTACACCCCTATCCCCATTCCCGTGCCTCCACCTTTTGCCCAGCGGTCTTGTTTGCTTCCAATTTCCAGGAGGATCTATATATGTTTTTCTTTGGGTTCACCTTGCTATTTTGCTTCTCTAAGCTTGTAAGCTTTAAGCTTAATGTTCTTTGCTTATGGCTAGGGTCCACTGAGTGAGTACATACCATAATCATCAGTGAGATATCCCAGACCTCTAATTCTTATAACAGATATTTGCTATTCCATGTTCTTTCTTTTTTCCCTCAATATATCCAGCAATTGGAAACAGTCTAGATGTCCTCCAAAAGATGAATGGATAAGGAAATATGGTACACAAACATAATGGAATATTACCAGTTCATAAAAAATGAAATTCATAAATTTTTAGATAAATGAATGGAACTAGTAATAATTATTGTGAGTGAAATAACCCAGATGACCCAAGACAAATATGGCCTAGTTTATTTTAATTTTGGATGTCAGTTTTTAAGCTTTTGATATGTGTGTTTCTATCCAGAGAGCCATAGAGGACATATAGCTAGAAAGGTATCAGGAAGAGAAAGGGATACTCCAAGGAAGGGAAAACAGAGTATATTTTTGTAAAGAGATAAAGGAGAAACTAGAATTAGAGGATTACCTGGGAAGTGGGATTGGAAAGTAAAGTGAAGGATGGAATATGGAAAATTAATATAGAAGTTTGTTTGAAAAGCTATATGGAAACTAATGTGAAGCTTCCAAGGATACATACTTACATGTAAAGAATTTAAATGGAACCACTATATAATGTGGGATACAATGCCCAACCTAATCTTATTTTTTGAGATGAGCTTTGTCTATGAGCCTATAGCTTTCCACTTTGGCTAGACTAGATCCTCCCAGCTCTGCCTCCCTAGTACTGGAATACAAGTCTGCCATCCAACATTTTTGTGGATGCTTGGGATTGAACACAGGATCTCATGTTCCTTGGCAAGTACTTTAGACTAAGCCCTTGACTTATTCAAAAATTACTTCAAAAGATTAATGTTAAATAATTTATCATTTATCAGGTGGTAGTAGTTGAACTTTATTTAGTCATACTAGTTCACATTGAATATTAATAAAGTATAGTTTTTAATAGCATTCCTCCATTTGACATGATAGCATATTATTTAATGCTGTGGTTTTATATGTCTGAAACTTATATGTAATATATTTTTGATAAATATCCTTTTGCTTGATTCTGAACATTTTACGTATTTTTATTCATAATATATATTTTCTTATCTAATGAGTCTTTAAATTATATGTATATGTGGGTTCCATGACTGTAGTCTTCATATTCATGTGGCCTACTTATTTCCAACAAACCTGAAAATAAATGCATGAATCTAAGCTCCGACAATCTTTATTTCCAATAAGAAGTGCACATAGTTCCTTTACACTCTAATATTGTAGAACAAATGTACTTAGATGATCACTCTTATGATGGCCATATGAATCATAGTTATAGCATAAAGATCAATATCAATGATACATTGTCACAGAAACATTATTATAGTTCATTGTTCCTTGTTTATGGTGAAATAATATTATAAACTATGAACTTCAAATATAATTCTAAAAATCTGGAGTGCCCATGACAGGGTTGCTTTAAGAGTTTCTTGGACAGTCACTGGAAAGGTGTAAGCAAGATGTCATTGCCTGTAGTTAGTACTACAGAGCCTGTACTTGTCCTTGCCTGTAGTTAGTACTACAGAGCCTGTACTTGTCCTTGCCTGTAGTTAGTACTACAGAGCCTGTACTTGTCCTTGCCTGTAGTTAGTACTACAGAGCCTGTACTTGTCATTGCCTGTAGTTAGTACTACAGAGCCTGTACTTGTCCTTGCCTGTAGTTAGTACTACAGAGCCTGTACTTGTCCTTGCCTGTAGTTAGTACTACAGAGCCTGTACTTGTCCTTGCCTGTAGTTAGTACTATAGAGCCTGTACTTGACTACCAGGAAAGGCTACTCTGTTTTCTTCTATTTTAAACTCGGAAATACTTCCAGAAATTTTTACATTACATATAAGAATTTTTGAAATAGCTCTGTTACAAAGGGAGAGAACTTTCAAAATCAGTGAAATTGACTCTCTACTTAAAAAAACTATAAATATTATTCTTTTAGAAATATAGTACACATGTTCATTTGTGGTGCTACCTGAGTGGAAAAATACCTATGCAGCTAATGCTTTTGGCAATGCTTAGCTTCATCACTTGTCTTTTCATTTCTGAATTAGATGGAAAACATTGAAATTATTATAGAAATCAGAGCTACCCAGATGAGAGTGTGACAGTTTAGACTTAATGGCTTTGAACCTGTGGGCCGCAACCTCTTTGGGGTTGGAAGACCCTTTAACTTGGGCTGTGTATCAGATATCTTGAATATCAGATATTTACATTACAACTTATAACAATAGCAAAATTACAGTTATAGAGTAGCAACAAAAATAACTTTATGTTTGGGGGGGGATGATCACTACAACATGAAGAACTGTATTTAGGGTCACTACAGTAGGAAGATTGAGATCCACTAGTTTAGAGACTGTTATGATCCACTCTCATATGTGTGGATTCAAGAGAGAACTATAAACATCAAATCAAATAAAAACCTTTTATCTACAATTGTTCTGTTAATTAAATAAGCTAAGGCAATTGTGAAAAAAACACGTGGGATTAATCAAATTTATTTAATTTATTTAATTTAAGACACACTTCATGGGAAGAAATTTATACCTGACACTATTTGGGTAACCAAAATCCAGAGGCCAAGGGTAAAAACCAATACAACAGGCCTTCGAAACAAGGGAACAGTAAAATGACTCATAATTACACTGATTATATTCTGCTATGATAATAACCGTATTGTCACCTTGTTCAGTCCTCATCAGAAAAGTTTTCACTGGCAGCAGGGGAGAACAAATAAAGAGGCCCACAGCTAGATTAGGCATTGAGAGAGTGAGACTTTGAACAAACAGTTCTAAATCCTTCATCAAATCCATCCCCTCAGAGTTCAGGGAACCTTTCAGAAGAGGAAGAAGAAGTGGAGGAGGAAGAGGAGATGGAGAATAAGAAGAACACAAGATCCTTTAAACAACTAAGGAAAGGTCATATGAACTCAGGTACTGAAACAGCAATCACACACACACATGCACGCACACACTCACATATATATTAAATCTTTCAGTTTAATACTTTCATAGGGCTCCCGAATGTATCTCTGATTCTAGTACCTTCCCTTGGGTTTCTTATTTTTCCATTGGCTTACTTTGTTCAATTTTGATATGATGGTTTTTGTTTTATCTTCTTATATTTTATTTTTATAGAATCCTGTTCTTTTTTAAATCAAGATACAAAGCAAGAGTAGGTCTTGGTGAGAGAGGAGGAGGAGAGGAACTGGGAGGAATAGAGGGAGAGGAAACTATATTCAGATGACACTGTATGAGAAAAGAATATGTGTTTAATAAAAGGGGCAAAACACAGATGTGAAAACAATTACCCACTGCAGAAAAGAACTTCTCTGCTAACTGCTGAGTGCAGCAGAAGCATGAGGGTATAAACACAAATGTTTATACTGCAGTTGGACAACAGAACCACCTTGTTACTTATTGTAGGATAATATTTATTTTTCAATAAACTGTAGAAAAATGTTGAGAAGGATATCTTACCATATAAGAATTAATCTCTAAATACACAATTTGAAACTTTCTATATGCATGTGGTTCATGAACTCATATAATCATATATGCTACTAAGATCATTAAAATACTTTCTAATCTAGTGCTGTGAAAAAGGTATATTTGTTTTAAGTAAAATCCTATCTTTACTAAGTATAAATATGGTGATGTTATACCTTTTCTCTCAAGCTTTTATGTCAAACATAGTTATTTAGGCTTCATTTTCTTCCATGTTACCACTGAATCTTGATTGTCTTAGGCTCTTATGTCTTATTTGAAATTCACATTTTTCTAATTTTGTCAGTACAGTAAATACTATTTGACACATGTACATGCCATTTAATTTCAAAAGTATTTATTTTAGTCTTTTCCAATTGTCATAGCAGTATTATAGCCAGAAATATGTGCATATATCTTGATTGCTTTTCAGAAAGTTGTATCGGTTAGTGCTCTTCTGTTGGTTTGTTTTTGGTTTTGTTCTTTTTCTGGACAGGGTTTCTCTGTGTAACAGCCCTGCCTGTCCCGGAACTCATTTTGTAGACCAGGCTGGCCTTGGACTCACAGAGATTTTTGTGGCTCTGCCTCTTGAGTGCTGGTATCAAAGGGATACACCCACACCACTGAGTCCAGTTAGATTAGCAATTAATACATAACTACATTTGGCTTAGATTTCTACTGATAACAACAAATGTCATTGAAATGCTCTTATCTCATTCAGATTGACCGTTTGCTCAAAAGTTAATAGAGAGTTAATGTTCTTGGATTAAGAAATTGATTCCAGCTGGCGGTGGTGGCGCATGTCTTTAATTCCAGCACTTAGGAGGCAGAGGCAAGCAGTTATCTGTGAGTTCGAGGACAGCCTGGCCAACAAGAGTTAGTTCCAGGACAGGCTCCAAAGCAACACAGAGAATCCCTGTCTCGAAAAACAAACAAACAAACAAAATATGATTGCATTAAATAGCACCACATTAACTAAGAAATGTTCTTTTTTTTTTTTTGCTTTTCTTCCTTTTACCTTGTTTTTTTTCCCCATACATTGTTTTGTTTTATTTTTTCCATTCAAGAACATAATTAAAGAAATAAATTTTTTTTCCTTTCTTCACCTTCTCCCGGTCCCCTCCCACTACCCCCCCACCCCTCCTCCCTCCCCCTTCTTCCTTGAAAGAGGGCATGGTGCCCTGCCCTGTTGGAAGTCCAAGGCCCACCCCCATCCCTCCTGGCCTAGGAAGGAGTGCATTCAAAAAGACTCGGTTCTCAAAAAGATAATACATGCAGAAGAGATAGGTCCTTAGAATACTACTCAGCGGTAAAAAACAAGGACATCTTGAAGTTTGCATGCAAATGGATGGAAATAGAAAACGCTATTCTGAGTGAGGTAACCCAAACCCAGAAAGATGATTATGGTATGTACTCACTCATTAGTGGACCCTAGCTATAAAATAAAGGTCACTAAGCACTTAGCTCGCAAGCCCGGAGAAGCTGAATACCTAGGTGAACCCAAAGAAAGCATACACAGAACCTCCTGGAAGTTGGAAGCAAACAGGATCATCAAGCAAAAGTTGGAAGCCAGGGGCGGGGATAGAGCTAAGAAATGTTCTTTAAGCGTAGTTTCAATTAAGGAAAAGGTTGAAAAAATTGGAGAATTGTTTCTTTTAATTAATAAAATGCTTTCATTATTTATTTGAGAATCACATACAATTTTGTTTGATCATATTCATTACCCATTTCTACCCAAATTCCTCTCAGGTACACCCTTACCTCTACATCCCCTCAACTTCATGTCCTCTTGTTTTCTTCTCGATAACCCATCAAGTTCAAGTTATGGTTCCCATTACTTCTGGGTTTAAAGGCATCCACAGGAGCAGGAACAACCTACCAAGGGCCACACCCTAGAAGCCACTGTCTTCAGACCCCTTACTCTGTGGCTTGTCTATGTGCAGGTCTTGTGTAAGCAACTGCAGCATCTGTGAGTCCATGATTATCTGTAGGCCTTGGAAGGATATTTTAAATTTGTTCTTTGTGAATTCCATGAATGTGTACATTGTGTTTTGATAACATATAATTTATAATTTCTCCCATATGACTCCTTCTAACAAGTACCCCTCCAAAAATTTATGCCTTTTTTATTTCACAAAAATATATCACTGAGGGCAAATAGTGCTGTCCATGTGCACAGTTGCTAATTGAACACCTCACATTGAGGTTTCTGAATTATTGTAAGGATGAATAATTCTAAGGATTGCAGTAATAGAGTTGGAAATTCTTATAATGTATTAGTGGAGTTGCTTATGGAGAAAATCTATATGAAGAATATTATTATTAGAAGTTGGTGGATTAATATCAGCTGGCAAATAAAAGGTGACCCTAAGAATAACATTACATGAAAGATAATGTGGTAGCTGTTATTTGAGATCTGTCAACAGATCTGAAAAACTTATTTTCATTGGCCTTATTGCCACATAATTTCATTCTCCACAGTGTTTCAGTGTTAAACAAGGTAATTTCTTAAAGCCAAATTTTGTATGAGAACAGACATATTCATTATTGCTTATGAGTGTCATCTCACTGAGATACTCAACAAGGTACTTCAATAGAAACTATTTTCTTATACAATAGGTTTGGACATATCTTGTCATGTAGAGGGTACACTTGAGTCTTTAAGTACTATACAATAAATTAAATTGTAGGACAAAATAAGCTACACATTCAAAGTCATTCTTAAAATTTCATTTTAACTTGAAAATTAGAATGCAAATTCTGTGCTCCAAAGGAAAATGAAATCAGGTTGTGTTAATGCATAATGTAACAAAACCTTTATGGAGTGACACAACCTAAATGATAAAATCTAAGTTGCCCTGGTTCATCCATCACTGAAATATTAATTTGAACAATCATTAGTAAACAAAAATAGCATGCAGGAACTAGAGACTCCAGAAAAACAATTCCAGTGCCCAGAGAATACAAAGAAATCAGAAAGGACATGTTGAAGAAAGCAGAATGAACCATCTTCATTGCCCAGGATACCCATTCCCTAAGCTGCTGGTGTAATGTGGAGTGAAAAAGAATAGTCACTCAGGATTCCACAATCCCTGGGACCAGTCCCATCCTAGTGAAGCTTTGTGATACCATGGATTCATTCTTAAACTGCCCAGCTTCAGGGTGGGTCTCTTAAGCCCAAGATCTAGAACAACCCTGTGAATCTAAATTTCATATTTACATAAGTGAGATGTCAGTTCAAGCCTAGCTCTTGTATCCAAAATCTCTAAGCCCAAACTCCAACTAATTTCCATAGTCCCAGAACAGAACCTTCGCTTGTGTATAATTATCTTATTTCATCTCAAGTTTTCATACCAGCAAGGTAGTAAAAAGTTACAGGTTAGTTCCAGCTTCTGGTCTGCCCTTGTGGAACCAGGCAGCATCTCAATGTTTATAAATAGTTTGAGGTTCATTACAACTACAGTGATTCGGTAACTACGTTAGCTTACCAAAGAACTTCAGAAGCAATCTACTAGGAGATTTATAGACACTGCTATTCAGGTTGTCAATTCAGTATTTTAGATGGAGTATATGATTAAAGATATTCCCTGTTAGTAGGTGTATAAAGACTGGAAGATGTATTGATCTCCATGTTAAGTTGCACAAATACCATGTAAGACCAAAAGAATCACAACGGATTGGGCAATCTGGACACCACCAGAGAACAAAAGAAAGCATCTGCAACATTTCTAAATATTAGAATACATGTAAATTATCCTAAGAAATAAAAATAAATCATATTAACTTTACAGCTCTTATTGTGTAGCCTAGACTGGTTTTAAACTTATTAAGTAGTCCAAGTTGGCCTGAAGTTTATAACCTTCTTACTTCTGTTTGCCAATTGTCAGAATATTAGGTTCATGCTATAATATAATAGTGCTATATTATTTGTGTTTTAATAAATAAAGCTTGCCAGAAGTTCAGTGCAAAGCAATCACACTAGTCAGCCTTCCAGGACAGGTAGTGGTTGCACACACCTTTAATCCCAGAAACCACACTAGTTAGCTATAGAGATCGGGTCCTTGTGCTGCGCGCCTTCAATCCCAGCACTAGAGAAGAAACTAAAATGGGAGGAGACAGGTATAACTCTGAGATTCAATCTGAGGATTGCTGGAAGCAGGGTCACTCATTTTCACTCTGATGTCGAGATGAGAGTGAGTGACTGGCTGCTTTGTTTTTCTGATCTTCAGATTGAACTCCAATATCTTTTTCTGAATTTTATTATTCATGCTACATTTGGTGCCCAGTGTTTGGGATGAAATTCACAAAAGAACTGTTTGTCTGTGGCTTTATGGCCACTAGCATAGGCCATTGCTACAAGCAGCTGAACTCACTGCCCTAAAGGCTAGTTTTTTTCTTTTCTCTCTCCTGGCAGGCTCTCCCTGACCCCCTTCTCAGACAGCTGCCATACTATGAAGCTGCCTTGAAATCTAGTCAAGCTTTTACTGTTCTATGCAGCAGCAATAAGCCTCAGAGCTTCAACAGCATCGTCACAATTTTGTTAAGACAACTGGGAATCCTTAAAGGGAGGAATTATTCAGAAGAGTTTTTTTTCTACCTTAAAAATGGGAAAAACCATTACATTGGGGGGAAAAGACATTACATTTGTGTCTTTGAATGATAACATACTGGACAGTTTGAAAATGGAATGATTAAATAAGAGGATAACTAATTTAGATGGGATTTATGTAATTTCAATTGTAAACATTATCAGCATTTTCTTTTCTGTTGTATTACTAAAAAAAGTTGGTTAATCTGAGTGCTAAGATACAGGCCTTAGAATAACTTAATAAGATAGATCACAGAGATATTCAAATCCAGACAGAGGAATTTAATGGAAAACTAATTTCAGCACTGCATTGTAAGAATAGATAATAACAGCCTAAGGTTTTCAAGTAACCAACTTTAATATATCCAGTAACCATACATGAAGTGATAGAACAAGAGCTGAATGGATTCCTGTGCCGATGTAAGATTTAAGGAGATTCAAGGAAGCAATAATTTTATATGGCAAGCATTCACCACTTGTGAAATAAATGTTAAACCTGTGGTCAGTTTGTAATAGAATTATCCCTAACAACTGTATAGTGTTGGTTAATGCTATTTTAGAGCCTGTCCTGCAATTAAGATGGAGTACCTGGTTCAGAGAAGAGGCTAAGGCTATTGAAGAGCAGAGTAAATCTAGAGGTGTGGAAATCCACCAAGATCAAATTCTTGAGAAGGAAATTATGCTATTATAGAAAGACAATCTCTATATGATGGTCACATCCTGGCTTTATTCCATGCAGCAGCTTTGAATGCCTGGGACAGAACTGAAGAAGTAGAAACGGACATTGAATCATTTACTAAAGTCATACAGGACCCCAAAGAAGCCTTCATGGATTTCTAACAAAGTTTGACATCAGTAGTAAGTAGAATGATACCAAATTTGGAAGTTTGACAAATAATAATTGAATCTCTGGTTTTTGAAAATGCCAGTTCTTTATGCAAAAAGGATAATTAGGCCATTAAAGGCAAGGTCAATATCTTTGGAGGAATGGATCCTAGATAAAATTAATATTGACTCTCATGGCCATGATGATGCATGGATAGGAGATGTGATTTCCAGAGGTTGAGGAAAAATTGAAATGTCAAATATCATAATTGTGGCAAACACCTTAAAAGGGATTGTAGAGAGGGCATTCCTAGAAACAATGTTTTTTTTCTTACTTTCTTCTAAGAATAATCCATTCAGAACACATCTCCGTTCTGGATTATGTGGAAGGGATGGAAAAGGCAGGCATTGGACAAATGAATAAAGGTCAATGAGGAATTGTCAAGGTTATTCTTTGCAGTTGGGAAACTCCATGACGGACCTCTTGCAGGCTCCTATGTCAAAGCTGATTCAGTCATTTCATACTATCATAGAGAAAACTCCTTTGCATGGCAATTAAAGAAACTAATGTCTATTGTAAAAAAATCATACTTCTCTGGATAGTAGAATAGCTATAGAAGTGAGAACAAAATATTTAGATGAAATCATAAAAGTATTTTGGCAAACTTATATTAATGAACAAACACAAAATTAAAAATACAGTAAATGACTCTGTTATTGAAGGTTTGGTAGACACAGGTATGGATGTAATAATAATTTCTTAAGAATCTTGGCATCCAAATTGGCCTTTTCAGTACATAAATGTTCAATTTTAAGGGATCAGACTTTTTTTCAGGTAAAGCAGAGCACAATATATGTCAATTGTATAGGGAAAAGACAGAGAGGAATATTAAAACTGTATGTGGCTAACATAGCAATAAATTTGTGGGGATGTGATTTGCTATAGCATTGGAATACTCAGAATAATATTTCCCCAATTTTAGAAACAACCCATAAATTAATACATGTTTCTGGGAGAAATGTTAGAAGGTTTTATAAAGAACAGCTGCTAACAATTCAGGTTGTACAAGAATAGGAACAAAATCTGCTGATATTTCAAAGACACCAACAGTCTTACCTTTAAAATGGTTGACAGACAAACCTGCATGGGTTAGGTAATGGTCTTTAAGAGTAGAAAAACTTCAGGCTTTGGAAGAGCTCATACAGGAGCAACCAGATGCTCAGAACTTTGAAGAATCAACCAACACATGGAATTATATTTTTGTTGTTAAAAGGAAATCTGGACAATAAAAATAGCAACAGATCTAAGAGCTGTTTATAAGGTGATATAGCCAATGGACTCTCTACAGTCTGGCATTACTTTGCCTTCTCTATTGCCTAAAGGATGATCTCATAGAGTTATTTCTGGCACATGCACCACCTGGAACCGTGGTTGCACAAGGGTCTCAGGAATAAAGAACACACAGAGACATGGTTCACTCTTGAAGAAAGAATGCCAATTTTATTATGTTCCAAGGCAGCATATATAGTGCTCTACTTGACTAGTGGCCATGCCCTAGCTCTGGGGATTTTCCACTGCAAGTCCACCAGAAACCACTTCCTTGTTATAAGGTACTCATGAGCAGCTGCAAGCATAGAAAAACAAGTTGTTTACTTCAGCAGTCAAGGGGTCATAGAAAGTTCAGGGTCTAAGGGTCCGCAACTCCCAAGATTTATTGATTTTAAAAATTATCTCTTCACTATACCTTTACATGAAAAAGACAGAGAAAAATTTGTCTTCACAGTGCCTACTTATAATAATTCTCAGCCTGCTAAGCACTATCAATGAAAGGTTCTCCCAAAGAGAATGTTAAATAACCTCCCCTTATGCAAATATTTTGCTAGTCAACCATTGGAAATGATATGTAAGCCATTTCCTCAATCTATAATTTACCATTATATGGATTACATTTTGCTACCTGATTCAAAGATATATATTGTAGAAAGAATGTTTGAAAAAGTAAAAAAAAATTGCTTTTTTGAGGATTACAAATTGCTTTGAAAAAATACAAAGAGGAGATTATATAAATTATTTAGGCTATAAAATAGGCTTACAAATGATTAGACCCAAAAAGGTAAAGACTATGAGAGATCAATTGCAGACTCTTAATGACTTCCAAAGATTTCTAGGAGATATTTCCCATCCATGACACACTATTGGGGTAGATTCCAAATACCTTAATAATTTAAACAAAAATGAAAATGACTTAAATAATCCCAAAGAGTTATCAGCTGAAGCTGAGAGAGAACTGACTTTGATTGAAGAGAAATTACAGAGGGTACATGTGGATCATGTGAATCCATATCTTAACTATATTCTGGCAAAATTACCCTCCAAACCTACAGGAATTCTCCTACAGACTACTCTAGCCAAAACTTGAGATAAACTCTGAACTTTCCCATTATGCAGAGACTGAGCAACAAATGATATTGTTACCTCTACCAGGACTTGACAATTAATTCAATTTTTTTCAGGATCCCATTAGTATGTCATCACCAACAGACAGCAAGAAGTTTAAAGAAAATGATTGCCACAGTCCCAAGAGGTAGGTGGGTAATTTTTGGTTGTTCAAAGATTATGAATATGTGTCATTGTTTAGGGGGTTGTTTGCAAGTTGTTATTGGTTACAGCTAGTAGAAAAGTTGAACAAAGGAGATGTGATTTCAAATTCTTCTTTTGAAAAGTAAAAAGGGACATACAAATATGATAGGATAAAAGAATAGATTATTGAATCTACTCTGGAAAGAAATAAGGGATAATATAGATATGATAAGATAAAAAGGTAGATTATTGATTCCACTTTTAAAAAGCAACGAATAGTTTTAAATGTTTTACATTGGATTGGACTTTGATATATAAATTGTATACAAATTCTGTATATTGAAACAAATTTGAGATTAATTTTGTTAGAATATACTGTACTTACATTTTAATTAGTTTTTTTTAAATATGAATTCACTAATACTGAGTAGATAGGTTCCTATAACAAGACAGGTTTTCCCTCATGATGAGCAGATCTTGAGCTAATTAGAAAGATGCTGGTTACTGCCACAGTATGTGTTAACTAATCTAAGTTTATTTCCATGTAAGAAAGAGAAAGATAGCTTACAATGCATATAGGTTTTAACATGCCATATTTAAAGGATGGACAACAAGGGTGGTTATTTTATTCTGAACAAAATCCCTTAACCACAAATATTGTAAAAGTAATCCTCAATGGCTTCTGTTAAGTGCTTATTACATTTGTTTTGCTTGTTTATTTTTTCATGGAAGAATTAGTAATTGAATCATAATTGGATTGTTATTTGGTTCATTTCTTTTTATTTGATTACTATTCTTTCATCTCATTTTCCCCTAAATTGACTTGTTAAGCTTAGCTATCAATTGTTTTATTCTAAGAAAAAAAAACTTTGTTAACTTCTCATTCTGCTTGATTCTTCTTCACATTTGATTTTATTAACTTTTTAAATATATCTGTTTAAAAGACAGGCCTTTACAGGAAGCATGCATTTAACTGCCTTGCATACCAACTTTAAATTGTTTCATGGTATCAAATATTTTGAAATGTGGTTGATGATGATAGCCAATTTATCCCAGAGTGATTCTTTCTATTTAATCAGTTATATAGCTAATATCTATAGCTAATATATTTATTAGCTTAGAAAAGCTCATAAAAACAAACTTTTCAATCATTCAAATATAGCACTTGTAAGTCCCTTGATGTTGCAAGGACTGGGGCCACTTTTTTATCCCAGCCACCTGGCTAGCTTAGCCCCAAAATAACCACATAAAATTGTTTTATTAAATCAGTGCTTGGTCCATTAGCTATAGCTTCTTATTGGCTAACTCTTACATCTTAACTTAACCAATTTCTATTAATCTGTGCATCACCATGAGGTTGTGGCCTACCGGCAAAGTTCCGGCATGTCTGACTCTGTTGGCAGCTCCATAGCGACTCTCTCTCCACCTTCCTTCTCTCAAAATTCATCTCTGTTTTCCCCACCTTCCTAAGTTCTGCCCTATAAACAGACCAAGTCAGTTTCATTATTCATTGATGGTAATCACAGCACTCAGAGGGGACTCCCATATCACCTCCCCTTTTCTGTTTAAATAAAAAGGAAGGTTTTAAATTTAACATAGTAAAATTACATGTAACAAAACAGGTATCAAACAAGAACCACAGTTACAATATTTATATCTACTTTATCTTTATCATAACTAAGGAAAACTATAACGACGACTATCTATCTATTCTTCAATACCATCAAAGACTCCAGAAGAATATGATGTTACCTAAGTAAATAGAAAGTTCATTTTAAGCAACTTCCAAAACTCTAGATTGACACAGACATTTTGCTGTCTGGACAGTCACCCAAAGTTCTTCTGCACTGTTAGGGCTACCATCTTCAGCCTTCAGGCCCACAGTATCCAGCAGGCTTTCCCATGAAGCCGTAAATTTCAAAGACAGTTCTGCCAGTCACTTTCTTCTATATCCTGCAGAAGTTATCTCAGACACTTTCATGAAGCAGGAGCCTCGAAGGATCATCTTACCATTAAGCAAGTTCAGCAGTTGTTTTTCTGTGGATCCTGCATGTTCAGTGAAGCAGTCCAGGCAAAAGCAGTTTCTTGCCCAAATGGTTAACCAATCCATAAGGAACCTCTTTGATGCTCATCTTCCTCTTGAAGTAGCTTGTGCTGCCAGGAGCAGATGTGTCTCACTGTTATGGAAAGTCCAAAGTTCTTAAAACATTTTAAATGTCATATTCTGAAGGTCTCCGAAAGATTTGAAGGATGCCTATCTAACTGAAATATATCTCTATACATAAAAAAATCTAACTAACAAGACTACAAGCTTTACTATTACAGATGATTATCTATTAACCTATATTTCTTAATTATACATTACAATTTTTAAATGAATTACACAATAGCAACAACCTTATTCAACAGCAGAAATATACATATAACAAGACTGACCTTAAATTTGTATCAATAAACCAAGATTCGTACCAAGGCAAATCTCTAAAGCATATCCCCCTTTAAATATAAAAGAACATTTATAAACAGTATTTGGGAATATGGGCATAGTTCTGCCCATACTACTTTCTGCTATTTATGGGCACTGTTAATCAGGTCTTTCATGGTATATCCTGTGTGCTAGTTTCATCTCAGTCAACAGTTGGGCAAAGTAATTTTTTGAGGGCATTCATAGCAACCTTTTAAGGGGTTTTGTTCCCTCAACCATATTGGTCTGGAAGCAATCCACAGGTTCTCATCTTCCGTGAAAACAAAAGAACAACCTCTTTTCCAAAGCAACATATCCTTAGACCCAAATTTTGAAATCAAAATGCCTTTATGTTGGTTTAACTTAGCAGTCCATACAATGAAATGTCTCCCTGTACTTAGCTCCTTCACAGTTAAAAAATTCAAAGAAGATACAATAATGTACATAATATAGACTCTCTGTGAATTTTCCATATTTACATGGCTTATTTTTCTTCATTCCTTTTAATCTATGACTGTCTGTACTCTGTCTCTTAAAAGACTTTTTTTTAACTTCTTTTTCAACTCTCTGTACTCTTTTTCTTCTCTCTCCCAAGCCTACACACATTTATCTAATACTGTGACTAATCTGGATTGCATTATGGCATATCTGTAATTCTTTACTGTTCAGGAGTGCTTTTTAAAATGCTAAGTGCTTCTTAAAACTTAAACTGTGTTATTACTAGGTCAAATATGGTAAATCTTTGCTTGCTCTGCCCAGCCCAGCATGGTGGAGCCCAGCTTGTGCCCCTGAGCCAAGCACAGCTCCCCACTTCCAGGAACTCAGCTGGTCCACTTTGCCATCAAGCAAACCATACAAGTTTGCTCATGAACCCCATCCAAATGCTTTGTCTCCAAAGCCATGGGTCATGCTGGCAGCACAGCCTACAAAGCCAGCATCTCAAAACTGCTGCTTTTTTTCTGCTGTGGCTGAATCAGAAAAATCTCTCGAAAGGAGATGCAGCAAGGGGTCAGCAAAAGCAAGAACCTGTGTTAAACTCTGTATTTTTTTGTCTAGAATTCTTTTCAAGACCTCTCAAGTTTTATGTGAGTACCAATTTGTTGCAAGGACTAGGGTTGCTTGTTTGTCCCAGTTGCCCAGCTAAATTAGCCCCAAAATAACCACACAGAAACTATATTAATTAAATCACTGCTTAGTCCATTAGCTCTAGCTTCTTATTGGCTAACTCTTACATGTTAATTTAATCCATTTCTATTGATCTGTATATCACCATGAGGTCATGGCCTACCAGCAAAGTTCCTGCATATCTGACTCTGGTGGTGGCTCCACAGCAACTGTCTCTCCACCTCCCTTTTCCCAGCATTCAGTTCCATCTTCCCCACCTACCTAAGTTCTGCCCTATAAACAGACCAAGGCAGTTTCTTTATTCATTGATGGTAATAACAGCACACAGAAGGGACTCCCACATCACCTTGACACAGCCATTGCTTCACAGCAGACAAGCTATTATGTTTTCAAATGGAAAAATAGGGAAGTAGAAGGACTAAGTGAACTGTGCAAATATTGGGATGTGCTAAATGGAGTAACTGGGGTAATCAAAATTCTTAGACAATCTGATCCCAAAATCTTCATTATCTTTACCTGAATTGATAAGAAAAGAAAAATGAATTACATAAAGAAGACAACAGGGGTACTGCTGGGCTTCTTTATAATGATATATCTGGGAAATAACTTTATAATTGAAAAAGGATTTTTTTGTTTTGATATAATCTTTTTGGATGTTTGTATAAGGAATCCAACATAAACTGTCAAACTCTCTGAAATATCCTGTGATAGTGGGGTTTTTGTTTTTTATTACTGAACACATGCAGATATGTGTTAATGTCCTCATATGTTTTGCTCATAACTGCACCCATACAATACGTTACTTTCTACATTGAAAAATTTAATAAATTTTTATACTGTGATACAAAATTCCACATCCTTCTGACCTTCTCTGACAGTGTACTATGACTAATGTATTACACAAATTGCTGACAAACAGTTCTACCTAAAGTTGTATTGCGTAGTGCCAGTCA
Source organism: Ondatra zibethicus (assembly GCA_004026605.1). Lineage (NCBI taxonomy): Eukaryota > Metazoa > Chordata > Mammalia > Rodentia > Cricetidae > Ondatra > Ondatra zibethicus. The sequence goes on from PVIU01006747.1 coordinate 33,634, forward strand.
CTGAAGTGTGTTCATTTCCAAGAGCTGGGATCCATAGCTCCTGAGTCACCACTTTAGTCATATTTTAGGAAATCGCTAGTCATACAATTATGGAGACAATGACACTTCTCTAAATTCATAAGTGATGGGACTTTGTTTATCTCAGTAGGCATCATCAGTCCTAAAGAACAGCATGGAGAATCAATCATTTTTCTTTCCATGCTAGAATTTAAATCAGTCTCTCAATATCCTAAAATGGACTGCATATTTATGTGTATATTGTATTAATATAGAAATAAGATAAATGTGTTCACATTATACTACTTAGCATTGTTTCATAGAATTCTAATAAATTTTTTGTAATATTACACTATGCAATTATACTAAGATGAATCTATTATTTTGAACATAAAGTTGAATTTCATTCCAAAAATTTTCCTATTATTTATGTTATGGTTTCCAGTTACAATTTGTCTTTTTGGAAAGCTGCTTGGTTTCTTTAAATATTCAGAATATGAGAATTTTCTCTAACAGCTGATGTTAATTGTTATAACATAAACTGGCTTTGTAGCTTTAATGGATGCTACTTAAAACTAACTTTTCTTTTCAAGAAAAGTATAACTATAACTACAATTTTTACTACATAGAGCTTGTACATACTGTAATTTTAACATATACAAAACTATATTATAAATCCTCTTTGTTTTTATTAGTGATACCATACTTACTGTATATTAATTCCTCAATGAGACTCTAGAGTGTCCTATAGAAGATTATTTTTGCCACTGATTTTTGAACAGAGATAAACTTGTTAAGAAGTTTTTTTATTCAGAGATCATGATCCTTCTTGTGTCCAACATTTTTATGTGGGTATCTGTACATATCAAAAAGGTTAATTATCATGAAAGAATTACCAATATTCTACCCCAAACTTAGCTAAAATGGAGTTCATGGCTCAACTTTGGGAAATTATTGAACCAATTTATGTGAGAACAAGGGGAGTTTTTATTCTTTAAAGTTACTAATACTAGCCAAATACTCACTCTGTTTTCCTAAATGATTTGTTAAAGAAGGAAATAATCCAAGAAATGAGGCATTAACACAATGCTTACTCTAAAGGATCTCGTATGCAATGCAATGAGAGTAGTATAATCCCTCAAACATGGAAAAAGTAAATGGAAGAAATGGAAGTGATGCAGCTCCTGCAAGGCAGAAAGAAGATTTATGACCAACTGATAATATGGAAGAGATATAGTTGATCACAGTAAAAATATCAGATCTTGAATTGAGAGTTTTTTCAGAGTTGTAATATATTATACACAGAAGAACACAAATAGCAACATATCACAAATCCAGGTTTGGTCTCTCATTAATATTACCAGTTCCCATGACAGTTTTTGTTTTTCCCAGATATTAAGTCTTTCCTTTCCACAGTTAGTACAGAAAAAATGCCTATGGTCCACTGAAACACAGGAATGCCGGAAAAACTTTATAAAGTCTAGACTGATTCGTGATTTCTCTGAATTCATGAATTTCTTCTGCTAACACTTCACAGGACATATGGTTCTACTGAAAGAGGGACTCTATTGCACATATGGTGGGGTGACAGATAAGAGACTTCTGGAGCAGAATGCCAAGATTTGTGGATATATTTGAAAATAAAACTTTTAAAAGTGTAACATAGTACGTAAATGTAAAAGTTTAAAATTATTATGGTACAGCTTGACAAATGACCACAAAGATAATGGGTTCCTGTTTCATGAGCCCAAAATAAACTTAGATGTTTGGAGCCACCCTTTCAATTATCATCATGCAAGAGGTGATCACTTACCTGACTCCAACTACATATTAGACTGCATGCTTTGTAGCTTTGTACTAATTACATCATAAAGAATATACTCTGTATCCAGATTCTTTTACAGTGTATTTCACTTGTGAGAGTCTTCTGTGTTATATACTTTAGAAATGTGTCTATTCTCATTGTCTATTCATAGCTTAGGGATACTACTGCAAAACATTGTGATTTCAAAAATCACTATATATTCATTTTAGCTTATATATGCTATATATATACATATATGCATGTATATCTACAGTGATACAAGCATAATGTTAATTGTAAGAAATATTTAGTTATAGAAGGTATTTTCTAACAATTTTTCTAAGTCTTTTCGTCCATTTGCATTCTAGCAACTAGGGCATATTGATTTAGTTGCTTCATTTCCTCAAAATAATCCATTATAGCCTGCTGTTTGTATGTAAGTCTTTCTGCTGTGGGACAATGGTCTGTACCCTGTCATTTATATTTTAAATAAATGCTGATTATCCAGTAGTCAGTGAGGAAGTATAGGAGGGGTGACCAGTCAGCAAGTAGGGGAGGGGCAATAATAATTCTGGGAAGAGGGAAGTGGAATCCACAGTCCTGACCCAGCCACAGAGGAAGCAAGATGTTACTGCCTCGCCAAAAAAGGTACCGAGCCATGTGGCTAACTCAAGCAAGAATTATGGGCTAATGTAATTTATAAGAATTAGTAAATAAGAAGCCTGAGCTAATGGGCCAATCAGTTTATAAAACTAATGTAGACCTCTGTGTGATTCTTTGGGACTTAAAAACAGCTGTGTGACCTGGTGGGACAGAAAACCTCAGGCAACAGCTTTCTACTGATAAACTTTCCATTTATGTCCCATTACTGACATAAATGGGTGCACAGACAGCACTTTCATTTTTTGGCTGTCCAGACGGGAATAATCACATAGAAGCTATATTAATTCCAACACTGTTTTTCCAATGGCTCAGGCATAGTTCTAGCTAGCTCTTACATCTTAGAATAATGCTTTTCAATTAGTCTCTGTATTGCAATGTGACCATAGCATTACCTCGTTTTGTATATGTCTTATTTCCTTGGCACCTTGCTGACATCTTGACACCTCATAATTTCTCCATATATGTAGATGTATATATGTGTGTGTGAGAGATATATATTCATATATCTCATATATATATGATATATGTATGAGAGAGAGAGATATATGTATGTATCTCAGATATATATGATGTGTGTGTGTGTGTGTTCAGATTTACTATTTACTACCTGGCTTTACTTTACTAATCCATTGGCCAAAACACCTTTATTCATCAACAAATAAACACAACATATATGCAGAAGGACATCCCACATCAACTCTGGTTTTATTTACACAATTTGCCTAACTAATAAAAGTGGATAATGTTTATATCTGTATTGAATGTAAATTTCTTCCTTTCTGATTTACCTCATCAAATATATTTTAGTCTATTGAGCTACAGTTTTATATCAATATATTTTGGACACTTAATCTGAATATGTGATTTGTGTTATAAACATGAATTTAAAAAAATTTTAAAATATTTATGCTTTGTGTTTATACTCACTTAACCTTGATCTTTTAAGGTAAAGAGTTTTCAATTGAAATTGATAATTCCTAAATAATCATAGATTATTTTAATTTTTAATGAATATTCCAGTTAAAAGGAAAATATGCCTATTCCAAGGTTTTGAAGATATTCTTCTCTTTTGTTTTTTTTCTAAAATCATTCTCAGAATTTTTACATTAAAAAAATCACCAGTCCCCCTGAAATTGATACCTGTGGATATTGGAAATTAGAATTTTTGATTTACTTTTTCACAGTCTGGGAAGATATGCATTATTTATCCAGTGTCATATTCTGAGAAGTTCAACATTCGCCCACTGTAACAGACTGAACCACCATTGATGTTACATTCTCATGTCTTCACATTCTTCTAGCATTGATTTATAGTCAGTTTTCATATTTTATATCCATAACATTATTTATTGATTTTTCCCAGCTATGTTCTTATTTACCCACTCTCTAGCCACTAAGAATAAAATATTCACCAACAGACAGAAGTTCCTTATCTTTGCGGAATTTTGATGTTCATACATTGTCATAGAAAAACATGCATATATAAGGCAGTTCAGATGAATAGTTACTACATAATGAAGAAAGAGAGTAAGAAATGGCTGCAAAGCATTAGTGGACTTGGTGGATGTATTATACACTTGAAAATAATTTTCTGGAAAGCCTTCCCAGAAGGGATAAATGAAAGCAAAAACTTAATTAAGGCCAGGAGCCAGTTGTTCATACATAAGGAGAAGTATGAGTTACAGGGACAATAATGATTTCATCAAGGTGAATACAGAGTACAAAACCAGCACCTTGAAATACAAGACCCCATTCTGATTTTAACTGTATGTTGGGACAGCTTCTCTTATCAAGATTCTTAAATTCTTGTGTTGAGGGCGGTTCAGTAGGGATACAAAAAAAAAGCAACAGCCACATCAAAACCAGGATGACAATGGAATCGCAAGCAGCAGAAGAGCTAGTACTGACTACAGCTGTGAAGACAATGCAAAGATCTTCCTAAGAACCTTGGAGGAGTGCTCTCCTGGTGGCATGGTGATTTTTTTGACCCCTTTTATTTTAACCTACCAAGTTTTTTGAAGATTTTAGAGCAGTTTTAGGAAAGAAGTACATGAGGAATGTACAAACAAGACCACAGAGTTTGTTTTTTTCTGAGGTGAGGCATTAGAGGTGGTTGAAGGAGATGTGCTTTGAAAGACAATAATGAGAGGCAGGTAAAGACCTATGAGCAGTTACATAGACTAGTTATGTTGGCGATGGACTGGAGAAAATTAGTCTTTTATGCATTTACGAATTCTGTAGTGTCACAATGTTAAAATAAATTTTATCTATTTCGTTGGCCTAGTTTCAGCCCTTCAGCTCTTCAACATTCTCTTAAGGACTTCGCGTCTGTCTGTCACTGATTCATTTATGTTAGTTTGTTTATGAGTCTTTGGATTTTCGGTTGTCACATCTGTGTCTTTGGACTTATGATTCCAAGGTTCCTATCCTCGATGAAATTTTGCTCTCTCTCTCCTCTCTCTCTCTTTCTCCTCTCTCCCTCTCTCAAACTCTATGTTGATATCAAAGTGTCTTATTTTAATCTCAAAACTTTTCTGAGACATCTCATACATTTTCATGTCTAATATCACAAGTGAACTGATTTGCAAAATCACATCTGAGCTCCAGTGCTATTTCACAGTTTATAATAAGATCAACCTATTCTTATTTGAAGTATAATACTAGATTCATGCTTTTGCTGCAGCAATATGGTACCATCTGGCACATTATTAGTGCAAGGCACGCTGAGGTTTGAGGCAATGTGCATACGACTGGGATACACACAAGTTTTGATCCAAAAGTTGACAGATTACTATGATAAGTTTGTCAACTCACTGTAACTCATTGGAATAATAGGGAAATATTATGGCTTTGCTAAAATGCAAATAATATTGCAATATGACTGACATTTTTAATTAGGAATCAGTGAGGCTACAGCTATATCTCACTGACATCGCTGAGAAACCAGTGAAAAAATCAAAGATAACAACAAGGACGTTGTTTCCAGAATTAATTTCTAAGTTATGTAATTTAGGAATATTCTGGGTAAACTGGAAGTGTTCTGTTGCTGTTGTCTTTTTACATATTTTGCGTCTTTTTCAGCTTTAAGAAATGAATTCACAATTTGCGAAGGGAAAGACTTTCTTCCCAGTTCAGACTACTTTTTTTTTGCTTGTTTGTTTGTTTGTTTTGGTTTTTCAAAACATGGTTTGCTTGTGCAGTTCTCACTGTCCTGGACCTCATTCTGTAGACCAGGCAGTCCTTAAACTCACAGAGATCCACCTGCCTCTATCTCCTGAGTGCTGGGATTAAAGGCATCTGCCATGAATGTCCAGCCATTCAGATTTTTAATACATCTATTCCCCTTTCTTACCACATCCAGTCTCTGAGTTGTAGCTATCTGAAAGTTTGATGGCTTCAAACACTGGCTTTTCAGCACTTTATTTTCCTTAGAATCTGAAATAGTGATGATTTCATAAGTTCCTCATTTCATGCTTATTAATTAAATTTCAAAAATGAAGTTTAGAAAATACCAGCTACAAAAGGATTATATTGCTGATAAGAAGAAAAGTTAAAACAACATTTTCAAGTGGTTTTGGGGAGCATGATATTTCATTTTGTTGAAGGAAGATAACCTTATTTTTCTGTACATAAATTATTTGAAACAAAAGCTTATTAAAATAGCCCTTGCATGTTTATTATCCAAAAATGATATAAAAAGTGCTGGTGAGAGATAATATTTAGACTTCATAGAAGCAACTATTTTAACATGATCCAAATGATATTGTAGTGAAAAAATTATGCCTGTTGAAGTCTCAGGTCATCATACTTTTAAATCTGTATAGAAATATTTGCTATATATTCATATCTCAAAGCAACAAAAGTAGAAGCAATAATATAAATGTTGATTACCAAAATTAATTTGAGGTTAATATTATTGAAGAATAAATACCTTTAATCTTGATTGTTTAAAATTTCTAGTCAGTTTCCAGGATTATAGAATAGCAAAATTTATTAAATTTGTTTTAGAGATTAGATTACTTATAATCTCAAATTTTCTTCTGTGTTCAGGGCTTGTTTACTAGATTATCACCTTTTCTCATCTCTAAGGATTGGTTTCACAAATCAGGTATAGAGTACAAAATTCTACAAAGACAGTACAATATATATTAAAATGAAATTATGCCACTTTGGGTGATTAATCTCCTCTTAGAGTCACAGACTACCTTACAAAATTCCTAATTAATCTCCTCTTAGAGTCACAGACTACCTTACAAAATTCCTAATTAATCTCCTCTTAGAGTCACAGACTACCTTACAAAATTCCTAATTAATCTCCTCTTAGAGTCACAGACTACCTTACAAAATTCCTAATTAATCTCCTCTTAGAGTCACAGACTACCTTACAAAATTCCTAATCCCAAATTAGGATTTGACTGCTGGGGCTAGATGAGAAACTACTACAGACACTTTACTAACCAGTATCTTTTATTTCTAAACGCATTTAAATACTTATCCATATACTCACAGTTAACTGTAGCTTTCACCCCTCAACAATGTATGGGAAACCCTTGAAATTGTTGGCTAGAATTTTATTGATTCCCAAAGGAAAACAGCCAATTGCTGTTTCTCTTGATAGCAGAAGAAACTGAAAGTGAATATTTATTGCTGAAGACATCAGATACTTCAAACACAATACTTAGAAGTATCAAATTGGATCTAATTTGTATGCCTGTTTCCTCCCTAAACATTTGCTTTAATACTTATAAAAGTTACTATGAAATATTCCAAGAGAAGCATGCAAATAATAATCTAACCAAAATATAAAGTCTAAAAATCACAGCACAGACCAGCATACAAGATATTCCTAAAGGTGAAAAGCTAGCACTTATAGCATTGTGCTGGCCACAGTGTGGCTAATTGGCAATTTAAGCAGCCTGCCCATCCAAATTTCCCTGCCTAACACTTCTGGAGCACACTCTTTTCTGATTTGTGTTTGCAGCTCCTGAGTTCTGGGTTCCTTGATATATTAGCTGCCTGAAACCTTCTCTGTATACAGAATTGATTTAATCGTTCTTCATTTGTTAGTATATTTGTTAGAATTTAAGCTGCAGCTATGGCATAACCACAGTGGGGCTATTTAAGTGTCCACAACAACACCTACTAGTCCATAAAGATTATTACACCTACAAAAATTAACTGAAAACTTATAACAGGTAAGTTCATTTGATTATTAAATGAAAAAATAGATTTGAAAATTGAATAATTGCAGATAATATCACCACCCAGGAATTTAATAACGTTTTTGATTCTATTGTGGATGAAATTCTGCAAGAAATATGTGACGTTTCTAATGCATCCATTTTTGTGATCATGAGACTTAACCTTGTTCTTCATATTATGTCTTTAAAGAAATGGTTTGATAACAGAGTCAAGAATGAGAAAATTTTCGAAATGGTACAGTCTTTATAGACTAATAATGAAAAGCTAGCTGACAGGATTTATACCATCAAAAATCAAGTTAGCAGAAAAATTAATACCACTGAAAAGAATAACACTAATTTGACAGACAAAACTCAGTCCAAGTCAATGGGTTATGAAACTTACAAATGGGTCCTGAAAGATTATCTGAAAGCAATCATACTGTTGTTGTTGACAATCAAATTCTGTTAAAAAGTTATGATAAGTTAGCCAATAGAGTATCTCTCAAGGAAGGCAATCTGAATGCCATCCAAATAATATCCAAGGATGCAAAGTTATCATTAATGGAAAATTTAATACCTTTGAATCATATGTGAAGAATGAGAACCAGAATCTCCTCGATTCAATGAAATCATTAGAAATATTCACAGGTCAGAGTTTCTGGCTTTAGAAAAGACAGTGGTAAAAATATCTGAATCAATTGAGGAAAGTTTCAGAACTGTTAAGCAAGGAGCTTAACAAATCAAAGGATTTAGCATTGCCAATACCTCTCACAGTCAGATATGACTTACCAATATTTTTAGGTATTTATTCTGTTATTTCATCTGACAAGCCATCAAATACTAAATACCTAATATCAAATATCAAATATCAAAATATCAAAGGATTTAGCATTGCCAAAACCTCTCACAGTCAGAGATGACTTACCAAGATTTTTAGGTATTTATCCTGTTATTTCCTCTGATAAACCATCAAATACTAAATATCCAAATGGAAACAAAAATGTAAGTGGAAACCTATATGTATGAAAGATCTGAAAGAAATCAAGCAATCAGTAGTGTCTTATGGCATGCATTTACTATTTGTAAAGAAGATGGTAAAGACATGTGTTTCAAGCAATACGACTACTCCAAAGGAGTGGCTTCAATTAGTCTCAGCAGTCCTTGAAGATGGGTTGCACTTACAGTGGAAATGTTATTGAAGAGTGGTGAATAAAGACTTAGAACAACAAGGAAGGGTCTAAGGATTCAAGGCTTCCCCAGATCAAATTCTTGGCAAGGGTTGCTATGCTTATACACAGAGTTAAGCTATTTACAATGAACACACCTTGTCCCTATGCTATATAGCAGCCTTAAATGCTTGGGACAGGATTAATGAATCAGGGAGAAGGATTAAATCATAAACTAAGGTTAAACAAGGCCCAAGAGAACCCTTTAGTGACTTTTTACAAAGATTGACTAAAGCTGTACAAATATGAGTAACAGATCCAGAAGCTAGACAAGTACTTACTAAATCTCTGGCTTTTGAAAATGTAGCATAAAATTCAAAAAGATACTGGGGCCTTTAAAGTTTAGAATAGCACCAATGGATGTATGGATCAAGCATACAGTAAACATTGAGGAATTTGACTATAATACTGAGGCTTGAGTAAGTATGAAGGAACATCAAAAAACCAAATGTTTTAATTGTGGTAGAATAGGACACCTAAGAAGAGATTGTAGACAAGGCATTCCTAGAAATAATGTCTCCACTGGGAATTATAAAAATAGAAACTTCTGGATCATGTAAAGATGTGCCAAAGGCCCACATTGGGCCAATGAGTGTAGATCAACAAGAGATAAAAAAAACAACTTATTACTCTTGGGAAACTCTTTGGGGGGGCCTCTTTTAGGTCCCCAGGTCGAACTTGGTCTAGTCATTATCAGTCACTGTGGAGAACTTGTCTCACCAGGAAAATTAAAATATCTAATGCCTGTTTAAAAAAATTGTACTGTTCTGGATGATGGAATAAACATGGAAGATGAATCAAAAATTCTAATAGAAAATAGAAAATGTATATTTTGGCAGACTTCTATAAATAATCAAAGACCAAAGCTGAGAGTACAAATAAAGAGAATTATAATTGCAGTACTACTAGACATGGTTACAGATATGACTAATATTACTACAGAATCTTGGCATCCAAATTGGCTTCTTCATGAGGCAGATGTTCAGTTTCTAGGAATTGGAACCCTATGTCAAGTGAAACAAAGCAAGAGATGGGTTGAATTGTTAGGGCCAAGAGGACAGAGGAAGGCTGAGGCCATATGCGCCTAATATAGCAGTGAATCTTTGTTGTCATGATCTGTTGCAGCAATGGAATGCCTACAGTAATGTTCCTGCAGTCCCAGTAATGGGGCATAAACCAACTCATGTTTCTTGGAAGGATATTATAAGGTACTATTAAAAGTAAAAACAGTCACCAGATATTCAGGCTGTTCAAAAACACCAAACAACAAGCAAACCTTTAGAGGTACTAACAGCATTACCTTTAAAATGGTTAACTGAGCAACCAATATGGATTAAACAGGGGCCTTTATCAGAAGAGAATAGTTGGTAAAAAAGCAACTAGATGCTTATCATATTGAAGAATCTGGTTTGGTAATCAAATACCTACTAGGAGTTATGACCATCATGGACACACCTGAGCAATGGAGACAGCCAATGATGCAGCATATGTCTCTAACAAAATGAAACACCTTTTGCTTCTTATAATATAAAACATAGTACAGGTATTCTAAACAATCTTATATGTCAAGTAGTTATAGGAAAATCAAATCGAACTATAAATGATATATTAAACAAACAGAAAGTGAAGGAAAATACTCTCAGAAATAGATTGCATAAAATCTTTATTAACCTTGAATTTTCTTAATACTAGTGAGAAAGGAACAATGGCAGCAGGGAAACATTGGATAATGGAAAAAACTGTTGAATTAAATCTGTAGGTATATTTTAAGGTTGTGTTGACCTCAGAATGGAAACCAGAAGATTTGCTATATTGGGGAAGGGGCTTTGCTCTTGTTTCCACAGGAGAATAAAAGCTATGAATACCATCAAAATTAATAAAAATTCGATTTAAAAAGGAGAAACCTCTTGAGAAAGAGAAATGACACTTCATTCACAGAGGTGACGATCATACAGGTGGTAAGGAATCCTCATAAGGGGTGGGACAGGGTTTTCTTCTTTGCAGGAAAATTTCCATCTTCAACAAGTCAAGATACCTTAGATGTCTAGATGCCTAATAATAAATTGTGAGTAATAGAGTGAATATTTATGAGCTATTATTTATAGACAATTTATGGTAGTTTCTTGATTGTGCTTCCTGTTCATTCAAGTAATATTATTTCCCTTCTCAGGTCTTTGATGAGGCTGAAGACTAGAAAGTCATAGTTACTTTCCTCTCATGACTTAGCCAAGTTGTTTCTAATACAAGACTTAGACTCTTTAGGATAACATAACTATCGAAACATTTTTTGTTTCGTATAACATGTTTTTTGTTTGATATTGTTTATGCTGGTTGCAATTCTAATTTTTATTCTTGATATTTGTTCTTATTATGCACAGTTTTGTATTAAGCTTAGAACTCTTTTGTTTAGACAAAACGGGGAGGTTCTGTGGGAACTCCTTCAGGCAATAGCCTTTAAGATACTGACCCACTTTGGGCACAGTCACATGTACTATACATACAGATGTGAGTGTGCACCCCCTTGGCTGCTGAATTTGGTTCCTGTTTCCCCCTCCTTCACAGGACTGCTGATCTGTGAATCTACTCTTAAATAAAGAAACCTTTATTAGACTTCATTATGGGCTAATTGTGAGAATATTTTATTATAATCAACAACAGATAAAGAAGGCAGAATCAGGCAGATGCCATGTAGCACCCAAAAGAGAAAGATGCCAGAGCCTCACTGGTAAGCCACAATCTCATGGTAATACACAGTTTAATAGAAATGGGTTAACTTAAGATATACGAGTTAGCTAGGAATATGCCTGAGCTGTTAGCTGAAGAGTGTTATAATTAAAATAATTTTGTGAGATTATTTGGGTCTGGGTGGCCAGGAAATAAAAAAAGCCAGTCTCTATTTACATGAATTCTCAGCAATATGGTGTCCAAAATAAGAAAAGACCAAGAACATTAGTTAACACATCAACATGGATAGGGGCTATCTTACAAGGCTTCATTCCTAGAAGAGGAACTACAATTAATGATGAGAGAAGGTATTACAGTGATCATCTGTTTCCCAACCTTTGGGATGCTAAGACAGGACATCATGAATTTGATATAATGCAGGCTATTTGTAAGATTTGCCATTACAAAATGTGTACTTTACACAATATTACTAATTCAATATTTCACAGTACTAGAGCTATTGTTGCACCAAATTTACGGAAGTCAAATTAGTGTATTATTGACAGTATAATTTCTGTGGTAATTAGTTCATGTGTTCTTACCTGGTATTATCTCAGCCTTCGTGCAAGAATCTTTGTCTGGATTATGCTACATATGTCTTATACATGCTGCTACAATTGCTGTGAGTTAATATGTGCAAATTGCCTGTTTTGTCAAAACAATCAAATATGTTTTCTTGAGAAGTTATCAACTTCCTTTGCTATTACACCTGTAATTAGATGTTTTATGCCTGACTGTCCTGTCACAAATGTCCAGCTCAGAAGCTGAATTGAATTATGTTTGACAGATAGCTTAGGCTTGCAACTAGCTAACTCTTAAACTTGAATTAACCCATATTTCAATTTATGCTTTGCCACATGTCCCATGTATTGTTACCTCATCTTCTATATTTTCTGATTGCTTCACAACTGACTGGTATCTCTCCTGGTTCTCCTCACTCTGTCCTTCTTCCCATCATTCCCTCCCCATCAGGCAGTCTCATCTAATCCCTTCTTGCCTGGCTATTGACCAATCAGGTTTTTTTTTTAAACAATGAGCATAATTCACAGCATACAGTCTTTATGTCCCCTTTTCAGAGAATATGGCTAAGCCTTGGTGGGAGTTATCATATGTTCTATAACTTAGTCTTTCCAAAGAGATTCTCATTCATCTTTTTAAGGCTATGCTTGCCATTCTCTCTTTTCATGACACATGTATTATTAATTTTCTACAGGGGTGATACCTTAGCAGTCTAAGTAACATAAATTTATCTGTAAGTGACAAACCAGTGTGTCTTACTAAAGAAGATCTAGTAGTTGCATTTTTTTCCCTCAGAAGTTCCAAGGAGAAAATGGATTTCCTCTTCATTCATGTTGTTATTGGAATTCATTCCCATGCAATGTCACTGAGCTATCGAGTTTCTGGTGGCTGTCACCTCAGGGGTACTCTTAGTTCCCAATGATCTCTGCAAGTGTAAAATGTTAGTCATATAAGTGAAAGCATATACAGCACTTACACTGTCATCTCTCAGGAATACTCACTATTCATGAATATTCATGTTATTCCAAATTTACAGTTTTCAAGATCCCTTTCTCTATCCCAATTTCAAAGTATTTTTTTTACATTAAAGGAATGTGTTGATGCCATGAGTCAGTAAGGGTATCTCTAAAAGAGTAATAATTTTCCTACCATAGCCCTTTTCACTTTCTCCTAATGCATTGGTCTCAACACCAAGTCACTTAAAATATCAACTTATTAGATAATCAAGGCAAAATTCAAAGTGTTGTTACCCAAAAGTCTCCTATTACTTCATCTAAATTACGTGGACTCTGGACTACAGCTCTCTATCCATGGACCTGTGCATCTGAAGAAACAATTCTACTCTTTATAAAGTAAAGATAAGGCTTAGAATATATCAATTGCCATTTTAGATGTGAATGGAAGAAAATGGAAGGAAATTGACTTATGGTCTCAAGAAATTCTAAATGACAATGGATTCCATTCCATGTTGGGATTAATGACCAGAAAATGATTTTATGTGACTAGTGACTGTATACTCTGGACTCCTAGGTCCACATTCAGAATCATCCTTGGTATATTCTGGAAGATGTCATGTGTTTTAAGCCAAAGACTTATCATATTTGTTCTTGCTTCTAGAAATTTTGGGTTCTGACAGCTAAATTTCATTTCACACTCTATGTTCTTTTCAATCAAATTTAGCAGCGGTAACCTAGCATTCTTAAGAATCTTCTGAGATTTATTTGCATGTCCTATATTTTTAAAAGTTAAGATTTTGATCCATAGAGTTTTTCTTTGTAAAGTCTGTTATCTGTTGTTGGCTTTGGGGGGGGTTAGACAGCCTATGTTTTTAAGCCTCCCATCAATTTTCTTGTTTAATTAAAGCATCTATGAGTCACACTGTCAATCCCTTCCTAACTTTTTGTATTACTACTTATTCAATTATTTGATTCAAGGACCTGGCACAGGATTGTACATGCAAATTCACCCTGTACTTCAAGTCACATTTTGTAAACCTCTTATCATTTAATCTTCAGTACTTTTGCTCTTTCAATAACTCTCAAATCCCCACATTATATTTTGTTTTGCTTCAGCAGTCACTCGATTGTTTTATAGTTGTCCTCACATATTTTAAGCATGAAGAAAAAAAAATCAGGCTATATCTTCAGTGTTTATCTTTCAAAATTACTGTTTGTTTTTTAATTTTGTTTTATGACAATGATGAACACTACAGGGTGACCTTGAGCTTGCTAAACTCCTGCTTAACCTCCCAAGAACTTAGATGATAGGCAGGTGCCAGTAATTTTGCTCAATATTGTGTTATTAGTTTTTTTTTATTTTTATTTTTGGTTTTTCAAGACAGGGTTTCTCTGTAGATTTGGAGTCTGTCCTGGAACTAGCTCTTGTAGACCAGGCTGGCCTTGAGCTCACATAGATCCGCCTGCCTCTGCCTCCTGCATGCTAGGATTAAAGGCTGCGCCACCACCGCCCGGCTTTGTGTGGTTATGTTTAATTGCATATCTAAAAACTTCTTCTTGATCATGTGTGACAAAATTCTTGCTATACTGAGCAGATATCATTGCTTATGAGAAGCACTTGTTAATTAAGCACAGTCATTCAAATAAATTGTGTTTAAGTCATCTATTCAAATTCTTCACTGTATCCTAGGACCCTGTTTACTATCATATTATGTAAACGTTATTGCAACATATTTTGAGGAATGGTCTCTGAAATTTGAAAGGTATTTGTAAAATCTCAAGTAGTATATATTAGTATTGTTCTTAGATAAAATAAGTATATATTAAAAGTCTAATTTAATATTCTAAAGAATGCCTCTTTCATAAGTATTTACAGGAATTTCATGAAAATGCAAGATTAAGATGATATCACATTTACTTTGTAGTTTACTGGGGCTATAGAGAAGGCTCAGTAATTAAGAAAAAGTACTGACCTCAGTTTAGTTCCCAGCAGTCACCTTGAGTATCTCGGCCTGTAATTCCAGCTCTGGGAGATCCAAGGCCCCTGGCCTCAGGCAGTTCCTGCACATATATGTATACATACTCACACATAGACTCACAGTACACATAATTCAAAAATATGTAGTTTAAAAATTAAAAGTATTATACTTATTGGGACATTTGACTTTATCATATATGAAGATATAATGTTTTCTATTATCAGGCTATTGCCTAAATTATCAAAACATGGCTTCATTACTAGATCTGTTTAAACCAAAATGCAGTGTAGGGTTTTTATATTATCTCTTCCAATTAACCACTTAAGTTAATGATATACTTTGATTATAAATACAGAAACATAGACTATGTTGATAATTAATAAATTATATATAATATGATCTGAATACAATAGGGAGAGATAAAAAGTAATATGAAACTTGCCAGTAAAATAACCATGGAGGACACAGGATTTAACCTTTTTTTTAGAAATAGTTAAATGTGAAGACTTTAGCCGAATAGCTTCATTAGAAAGGCTGCTTTCCTGCTGCTGAATATCTTTCTCAGTTCAGAGGGGGTGGCATTACATCCTACATCACTGCTCTATTGCAATCTGCTCCTGACAGGACCATCCATCTGTTTAGCCTGAACAACCCTGCAGTTGCTTGTGTGCTTATTCACAGATGCAAGTAGGAGGTTGACTGCAGGATTTCTGACTTATACTCGAATCCAAGCTACTGTGACACATTTGGAAGCATAGCTGCACATGTTCTTCTTTAATTGGGAAATTTCTCCTTTGACTTTCAGAACAGCAGAGAAGCAAAGACTGCTAACCGGTCCCCGGTTCTGAACATATCTCATTCTGATTGAAGGAAGCTGGATGTATGATAAGAAAGGAAGGGCTCTCAAGAACCAAGGGCTTTCTCTAGAAGGGATGAGCAGCTGGCATCTTTTAAAGTTCTCTGAGTATGCTTGGCAGGAGAACAACAGTTTGAGTAAAGTCTGTGGGTTCAGTACGGATGAATCTGAATTACCCAAATGATTTAGTAATTACAATCCTGTTCTTTCTGTTAGATGTGACAGACATCTTTTAACAGTCTCATGACACTGTAGTTGTATTTATATGACAGCTATGACCCTTGGATTATTTTCATAAAAGATATGGTGATTTTTTTATGATTGGGAGTTTTAGTGGATGTGACATAACTCAAAAAATATTTCATTCATCCTTCTAGATTTAATCAAGACAACCATTTAGCTGTGTTGGACAGTGTTCATTGTTGACAGAAGCAAAACATACCAAACATGTGTCAAGCCTTTCAAAAGTCTGAAATTGTGGAGCAGCACTTAGCATGATTTATGATGCTGCATTTTGTATTTGAAATTATTTTGACTGCTATAGTAATTGCTTTACAAGGAATAACTAGACTCCCCACTTCTTGGAACACTTAAAGTTTAGACATATCACATTACTACAGCTTTGCTCTTGTCCCTTCCTTTGAACCTTTCTGCTTTTTATTTAACTAGTTAAAGATTCATCTACAATGTTATATACTACATGAATCTGTCTTTCAAACTCCTAGTCAATATGAATGACTAAACTTTACTCTAGTTATACAATGTTGAGTCAGTTGTGACCAGGCTTTGCAACTTGAAGTGAATAGTAATTTTGTATGTGCATTTCCTAAAAGATTCTGTGAACATGTAATTATGTATATGACTATTCCATAGTAAAGTATGGGAAGGAAAATACAATCTCAAGAAGTACTTACTGGGTAGAATTTTAGGTATTCATGAAATACATGATAGTTCCAGTAAGGCATTAATGTAGCTATAACTGGAGAGTTCAGTTTTGAATCTAGTGGCATTCTTATAATTGTATAATTTTAAATTTTCTGCTCCTTTGAAATAATTCCCTAATAATCATGGATATGCAAATAAACAGAGTTCAGTAAGAAAATAAAACTCTTCTAAAGCTAGAGCGTGTGAAGAGTGGGTGGCCCATGATGAGACACGGAGCAAATGAAACAGCATCCTAGGAAATGGGAGAGTGCTTAGACAGCACTGAGCATGTGGCTTTTACCTCTCTTGACAGGTATTTGATGTTGGTAAAAGTGGCAAGGAACAGCATAGGGAATTTCCTCTGATCAGAAGAAGAGGCACCACCCCCTTTCCTATCAGCCTATTTTACATTAAGGGAGAATTCTATTTTAGAAGTTACTGTAATTTCTGGTGATATACAGCCAGCAATCCTACGATGGGTAGTAAGTGCTTTGCTGAGATGTGTTTAATTGCTTCCCAAGGAAAAGACAGATGAGATGAAAATACCAAAGATTACATACACACACACATACACACACAAACACACACATGAACTCACACAAGCATGCACATACAGACATGCATACACACACACACATCACATGCACACAAAACCCACAAAGTTAGTAACTGCTAAGTATCATTGCTACTTTCTAGGATCAAATCTTAAAACCCTGGTTTGTTTTAGGTCTAATATTGAAGATACTTATATGGGAGGAATAAAATTATGATAACCACAAATTCTCTTAAACAAGGGTCTCTTAAACAAAGAGACCAAGTAGGTCATCCTACAGGGAAAATCAACCCAAATGGGACATAGAGAACAGTCCTGGAAGCTCAGAAGGCAGAAGAGACTCAGGATTTTCACTGATTCACTTTAACTTCTCATAGAGCTTTTCCACTGCATTTCCTGTTGACCACTCAAAAACCATTTGTCATGCCTCAGCAGGAGCATTTCTTCCAGGTCTGTAAGTGAAAGGTAAATTGTATATCTGTTTATCTTTATTTTTTTGTGTGGATTCACTTTTATTTTTTTTCACATTTAATTTTTTTATTATTGCATTATAAATAGTACCATTCTCTTTTTATCTTTAACCAGGAGATATTAAGGAACCAAAAGAATTTTTTCTGATTACAGTTCCCTCCTAATCTTTCCAGTTCCTCTCACATTCCTTGCTCTCCAGATATGATCCCTTTTTGTATCTGATTAGGAAAGAACCGGCTTCTAAGACATAGCAGCCAAACATGACAAAATAAAATATAATGAGATTAAACAAAATCCTTTATACAGAAGTTAGACAAGGTATCCCAATAGAAGGAAAAGTGTCTCAAGAGAAGGCACAAGAATTGAACACTTACTTGATCTCTCACTCAAGAGTCCCATAAAAAATACTAAGCTAAAAGCTATGATATATATGCAGAAGACCTGATTCAGATCTGTGTAGGCCCTGTTATTGCTGTGTCCACCTCTATGAGTTCATATGAGTCTACTTTAGTTGACTCAGAAGGCCTTGTTCTCCTGCATCATCCATCCCCTAAGGCTCTTACACTCTTTCTGCCTTCTTTTCCATTCAGTTTCCTGAGCTGTGATTGGAAAAATTTGAGGGAGACCTCCCATTTAGACTCTTTCCTCCATGTAAAGTGTGTCTGTGTGTCTGCATCTGTCCCTATCTGCTACCAGAGAAATCTTCTCTGATGATGACTATACAAGGCACCAATCTATGAATATAGCAGAATATTAGAAGTATTCATGCTTTTTTAAAAGACTACTAGTGTTTAATTTTACCCTAGGTCTCTATGCTATCTAGTCTCTGGTTCTTGACCGTCCAAGCAGTATATGTCCTACCTCGTGGAATAGGCCTTAAGTCAAACCAGACATTGGGTGGATACTCCCAACAAGTTCTGTGCCACCATTGTACTACTGTATCTTGCAGGCAGTACAGATTAAATGTCAAAGTTTTTGTAGCTGGATTGTTGTTTCTCACCAAAGACACTAGAACATAGAGGTGAAGGCTCCATGTAAGCACAGCTGGACTTCTCCATGTTTAATGAGTTGTGGGGTTTTTGTCTACAGCAATGGTACCCTACTGTCAGTTTACAGAAAGCAACCATTGTCTTAGCAACAGTCTGGGTTGTTGGCACAATTTCCACAGAACTCTCTTGACCTACAGCTCAATTGAATTCAACCCAGTCCCACTCTTAGAAGACTTGTTTGGTAACCAGAGATGGCCAGTTAGTACTCTGCCTCTCTCATCTCCACAAAAGCTGGGAGTACAGGAGTAGGGAGGGCTTCCAAAGGTGTTTCTACTGCAGAACAGGACATGGAATCTATAGGAATAGATGGAGAAGAGGAAAAAACCCAGCTTACTTGGTTTTCTAGTAGGTGTAGCTTAGGTGTGAACAGGGGGTGCCTGTTTCCCTGTCTTGCTCAGCTGCTGTGTTCCCAGTGGATGCCTGCTGGTGTTAGGGGCTAGGATAATGGGATGAGTTGGGGTGGGAGCAAAGGGAGAAGGGAGAACAATATCTCTGTGATCATTAGGAATAGGATCAGGGAGGAAAGGAGACCACAACAGGTTTTCTGCTACAGATTCTAGATGAGCAAAGGAGTTACATTGATCTACCTTCAGAAAGTTTGTGTAGATGCTATTTAAACCCTAGAATCCCTAGCATACCTGTAGTTAATATTTTAGTTGTGAGGTACATGAACTGTGATATATTTCCTCAAAGCATCATAATCATAATTTATTAAAATATGTCGGAGTGTATCCAGCAAGGGTAACTGAGACTTCAGTATTAGAAGCTGAAAGCAAACAACATTTATGAAGAGATTGTGCCATAAAAAGAATAAAAAAATAAAACAGTGACAAGTGAATACATGATACATGTCCCAGTGAGAAAACAAAACAAATCACTTTACCTGGCTCAAATGTTCCCTGCTATGATTCTCCTGGCAATAGAGTCATTGAATAAGTATTCTGTCTCATCCATTAAGTGTGGAAAAAATCCAGCTAAGAGCTGAATGGTTTTTCCAATAATGTTTAGTCTTTACTGTAATGGAGCAATATTATGTTCCCATTAGGAAGTAAGTGTATGAGAATAGAAACCACCTGGGAAACTCTAATTAAAGATTTTTCTCTCCATTTGCTACAACCATTTCCCTTGTACTGCCATCTGAAGTCTGAGTTATCATAAAACTTTCTACCTAGTTTTTAACAGAAGATATGCTTAGTGCATCAGTCTTCTCAACTAGTGCGTTGGAAGAGAGCTCTTTGGAGATTTAGGAAAAATTCTTAGTAATACACATTGGAACTGAGCAAAAATTAATTCCCTTCTATCATTATCAATAAGTCTTTGTTCTGCTGTATTGATAATCCAGTGTAGTATTAGCAATCATTATCTGAGGCTTGCTCATCATATTACTACCACTATTTCCCAGACTGCCTTTCTTTAAGGCCATATTCTCAATGGCCTTTTATATCTTTATGATCTATTAATAAATAGTTTCCTTCATGTTTTTAATCTCTCTACTACCTCTGAATGTTCTAAACAGTATTTCCTTCAGTGGAAATTATTATTCCCCAACACTAGTCCACCACAGGCCGGTATACATTTCTTGTACTGCTGACCTTAAATCAAGTTCTGTTTTCTTTTTTATTTAATAAGCACAGTTTATTTAAATTTGTGAAATGTTGTTCAGTAAATTGTAGTATTTCCTTTCTTTCATGTCTAACTCTCAATTAATTTTCCCCTGCGAAGAAGGAAATAATTACCTACTTAAAATCTCCTTTATAGCAATTTATCCTATCACCAGGAAAAAAACTTATAAAATTTATATGTGAAACACAATATGCCACCCTGAAGACCTACTGAACCCTAAGATTGTCCCACTTACAACAGCCACTCTGTAGATCTACACTGAATGTTTGATGTACTTGAATTTATTCAATTATCCATGTTAATATATATAGTTGAAAATATAGTTATTTCCAAGAACTTCAAATAATATTGCTGCTGAATGTGGCTCAAGAAAATCAGAAGTAATGAACTGATAAAAGTGTGAGTTCATATTCACTAACCTACTCAGGCATTATTAACTATAGGTAGTCAAACAGTTTTATAGATTTTTTTCTGTTTCTTCTTCTGCTGTCTTAATTATTGTCAGCCTTCTCAGTTTCTAAAGCTCCATATTTACTCTCTTGCTCCTATATTTCCACAGGTGATAGTCATGGCATATGAAAAACATTCACATATTTGTGGGCTAAAAAATAATTCAGTTTTTCAAACCTGCATGCCTTAGCAAAGTTCAAGACAATTCATAAATAGGTCTCTGAGATTATGTTGGCCCATGAAGGATGCTTTGTAAACTTTTGGTGGACAGAGAAACAGCAAGAAATTAAGTGTAATTGGAAATTACTTCACATTTTGCTATTTGGCAGAACAGCATAGTTGGGAAGACTGGAAGCAAAGCAAATTGAATGTCATGTTTTCATCGTGTGTGTGTGTGTGTGTTTCTATAATGAGGATATGTGTGTGTGTAACAACAATTAAAGAAAAAGAGAATTTGAAAAAATCAATGTGGATACACTAGAGAGTTTTGTGGGAGGAAAAAATGGATAAATATTGTAATTATATTATAATATCAAAAATAAAAAAGCCTCTTAAAAATAAAACAGGTGTTATATGTACTAAAATCAGTTTCCTCTAAATAAATTTAGGTATATCCAAAGAAGATAAGATGAACACTGTGAATGTTTTACTACCAGGAACCATGGAGATTTTCAGAACAGTAACCATCAGTTTAAAAAGAATAAAAGGGAAGAATGGAGGTGGTGATTCATCATCTATTATTTGAGGCCATTTCAAATAATATTTAAAGTTATTCATTTAAAAGGTCAGTTTGCAAATTTACTTTGCAAATGGAACAAATTATGGAAATGATAGGCTGAGAGGAGATTACAAACTTAATGTGAGCTTGGGGTTCCTGCCAGTAGGGCACTGAGGAGACTGAATAGAAGGGGATTAGCAAGTAATTTTTTCAACTGTTAAATAGCAGCAGAACAGGTAAACATGTATGGCTGGGTGGTTTGGAATAGAGTTTCATGATAGCTTTCTAAAAAGAATCTTTAATTTTTTTTCTCCCTTGATTAATGCTATTTTGAAGGCCAGCACTATGATATAGAAATACTACCATTTCTGATAGCTTGATGGATCCCTGTTATTTTGCCTCTTAATAATGTATCTAATTTTCTTGTGTTAAACACCCTTTAGTTTTTTATTTTTAGAATTCATAGTTCACCAGCTTTTAGACTGAGATCTTTATAGCATCATTTCGCATCATCATCATGAGGTTCAGAGATGGTGATTTAGAGTCTGTCATTCTGTTAGTCATGATGATTAGATAAAAATTGTTGAGACATACCATTATGTGATTCAGTGCCAATGGTGGTTGAATTTGCACAGTGTGGATAGTAAAAGCCATTCATGCTTGAAGTAAGAAAATAGAAGAAAAATGCTTCTTTATTGAAGCCATTTTGATCTGAGGTACTGCCTCTTTCATAAGTTAACTAAGGCAATACAGAGGCCTCTATAAGGAAAAGCACTGACTTGCCAAGTTATTGTTAACATTTGTTGGAGGGAGGGCCGCTTGTTATTCCCAGCCACCCAGCTAGCTTAGACCCAAAATAATCACATAGAAACTGAATTAATTAACTCACTGCTTGAACCATTAGCTTTAGCTTCTTATTGGCAAACTCTTACATTTTAATTTAACCCATTTTATTAATCTGTGTATCGCCACATGGCTGTGGCTTACCAGCTAAAGTTTTGGCACATCTGACTATGGCAGCAGCTTCGTGACGTTTCTCTCAACTCTGCCTTCCTCCTCCCATGATATAGCCAAGCCAGTTTTCTTTATTCATTAACCAATAAATCAACACATAGACAGAAGAATCTGTCAGACCATTTTCCCGTTTCTGTTTAAACAAAAAAGGCTTTCACTTTAACAATTAGATATAACAAAACAGGTATCAAACAAGAATTATAGTTACAATATTTATGTCTATTTTATCTTTTATCATAATTAAGGAAAATTATAACTATCTATCTATTCTTCAACTCTGTCAAAGACTCCATGAAGTTATAGTATTACCTAAGTAAATAGGAAGTGTATTATAAGCAATTTCCACAACTCTAGAAGTGACAGAGATATCTCACTGCCCAGACAGTCACCCAAAGTTCTTCCTCACCATTGGGGCATCCATCTTTGGCATACAGGCCCCTAGTTTCCAGCAGACTTTTCCATGAAGCAGGAAATTTCAAAGACAGTTCCACCTATATTGGCAGTTTGTCAGACATTTTCTTCTGTGTCTTGCAGAATGTCTAGCAGACTCATTTATGAGGCAGGAACCCCAAAAGATTGTCTCACCTTTAGGCAAGTTCATCAGTCATTTCTCTGGGAGTCCTACATGTCTATCTAGTTCAGCAGTCGAGGCAGGAGCAGTGTCTTTTCCAAATGGCTAGCAAACTCCATAAGGAGCCTCTTCAATGCCCATCTTCCTCTTGAAGTAATTGGTGCTGCCAGGAGCAGATGTGTCTCATTGTCATGAAAAGTCTTAAGTTTTTAAACATTTTAAATGCCATATTCTAAAGGTATCTGAAAGATTTGAAGAATACCTATCTAACTGATATATAACTATACATTACATTTTTAAATGAACTCCACAATCAAAATACCTTAATCAAGAACAGAAATATACATATAACAAAATTGATCTTAAATTTGTATCAATAAACCAAGATCCATACCAATGCAAATCTCTATAACATATTCTCCTTTAAGTGTAAAGAAGCATTTACAAACAATATTTGGGAATATGGGTGCAGTTCTGCCAAAACTTCTTCCTGCTGTTTATTGGGAAAAGTAATTATTTGCATGGTGTTCAAGGCAACCTTTCAGAGGATCTTTTTTCATCAAACCATATTGGTCTGGAAGCAATTCACAGGTTCTCATCTTCTGTGGAAACAAAAGAAGAACCTCTTTTCCAAAGCAACATATTCTTAGACCCAAATTTGGGAGTCATGAGATCCTTATAACATATATGCTGGTTTAGCTTAGCAGCCCATACAATGAAATGTCTCTTTGTACTTAGCTCCTTCACAGTCATAAAATTCAAAGAAAACACAATAATATACATAATACAGACTTTCTGTGTTTATTTCTTCTTTACATGGCTTGTCTTTACGCTATTACTTTTTAATATTTGTTTTATTGTCTTTACTCCTTTAATCTATGATTCTCTGTACTCTGTCTCTTTAAAGACTTTACCCTTTTTCTAAATCATTTACTTCTTTTCCAACTCTCTATACTTTTTTTCTTCTCTCTTCCAAGCCTATGTACATTTATCTAGCACTGTGACCCATTTAGAGGTCTTTTATGTCTGAATCTGTCCTACTGTGTATCTGTAATTCTTTACTGTCCAGGAGCACTTCTTAAAATGCTAAGTGCTTCTTAAAAACTTAAGCTGCGTCATTGCTAGGAGGGCATTGCCTGCTTGTGCTTCTAAGTCCAGCATGGTAGAGCTGTTCCCTTCATTGTCTCTGAGCATTGCTTATTGCCCCAGTTCCAATTATGAAGCTGGTCTATATCGAGCCTGTAAGCAATTGTAGCAGTCTGTTCACAAACCCCATCCAAATGCTCCATCTCCCAAAAGAGCCAGAGGTCATGCTAGCAGCATGGCCTAGAAAGCTGGCATTTGAAACAGCATGGCTTTTTTCTGCTCTCACTGAGTCAGGAAAATCTCTCTTAAAGAATTGTGGCATGCCACCAGCAAACAGCAAGAAGCTGTGTTAAACTCTGTATTTTTGTGTCTAGAATTAAGCTCTCTCAGAATTTAAGTGCATTTTTAGCTTGCCATATTGGTGCCAATTTGTTGGAGGGAGGACTGTTTGTTCTTCCTAGCTGCCCAGCTAGCTTAGACCCAAAATAATCACACAGAAACTGTATTATTTAAATTACTGATTGGTCCATTAATTCTAGCTTCTTATTGGCTAACTCTTACATCTTAATTTAACCCATTTCTATGAATCTGTGTATTGCCACATAGCTGTGGCATACTGGCTAAAGCTTCAGCATGTTTGACTATGGTGGTGGCTCTATGGCATCTCTTCCAACTCTACCTTCCTTCTCAGATGCTATAGGCCAAACCAGGTTTCTTTATTCATTAACCAGTAAAATCAGGACATAGACAGAAGGACCTCCCACACCAAATGCTACATGTTTAAATTATAGCAAGCCCAACCCCTCAACTCTTTACTTCATGACACTTAAAATAGGGATTCTGACTACATAAGGAAAATATTTGATGATGTATACCTTCCTTTACAGTTTCTTTATGGAGGTGAGCATCTATAAGCAGAAATATGCTATCTCAACTAAATTAGTATTGAATCTCCATCTGGTCACCAGGTAAAATGAATCTGGACTTAATCTAGGCTCACTTCATTTACTTTATTATTTTATCATAATAAATACCAAAACTACACTTTATCTTATTTTAATTAGTATGGCATATCTTGACATACTGACTTTGTAGCTTATCTAGATCATAAATATTTAATCTAGAAAAGCTTGAAAGTCAGTCCAGGGATGGTAAGTTAGAGGGTTTAATCGATTAGTAAATCAAAATGGTTGAGATACATCATTATGTAATTTAGAACCCATGCTGTTTGAATTTCCCCAGGCATATAATAAACAATAACACAGGTCTTTTCCACATATAAAAGTAAAATATGTTAGACTGTACTTGTATGTGTGTGTGCAAGGAGTAGTGAATAAGTTATTTATCCCAGGAAACATAAAAATTAAATGAACTGAGCCAGGTGGCTGTGGCGCACACCTTTAATCCCTGCACTCGGGAGGCAGAGACAGGCAGATCTCTGTGAGCTCAAGTCCAGCCTGGTCTACAAGAGCTAGTTACAGGGCAGGTTCCAAGATGACATAGAACCCTGTCTCAAAAAACATAAACAAACAAACAAATAAACAAATAATAAACTGTAGATGAGTTTAGAGTACTAGGTGAATAATTTACTGGGTCAAATGAAAATGCTTAAGTTTATGGACACACTGAATATTAAAATAGACTCTGTTTTAATTTGGGTAACAGGAATGGACATAACCAACACATGCTAATGGCAACTATAGATCTATTCTAAAAGAAAACATGCTAGTGATGAATGCAGTCTAATCTAAACCAACACAGGCTAGTGAATACAGATTTATCCTAAACCAACACATTCTAGTGACTATAGATTTATATAAAATGTCTCAGTAGATCCACAGTCACTAGCACGTGCCCCTCACATTGTTCTCATGGTTTTTTACAAATTTGTATTTCAATCATACTCAACTGTAATTGTTTAAATTTTAAGCTAAGTTTAATCCCGAGTGCAGGGATTAAAGGTGTGCTTTAATTTAATATAATATTATATTTATACATTATAATATTCCAGTATTTGTTTACCATATGATATGAACAGACCTGGGTAAGTAACTCATCCATCAACCTGATTATTTTTTAATTTCTTGTATTGTGAATATTAAAAGTTTTCTCTAAAACTATTTTGAAATATATAGTAAATTCTTATGAACAATTGGCACCCTATTATGCTGTAAAATGTGAAAAATTGTTTTTTTCATCCACCTCTACTTCTGTGCCTCTTTCTATCCTTTTCTTCATTCTTTCCCAAGTTTGATAGACACTGTATACTTCAATTTCTTTGAGACTGATGTTTTCAGCTTTCACATATATGTGAGAACATGAAGTGATTCTCTTCCTATGTTTTTTCTCTTGATGTAATGATAAGTATCCTGCAGATTTTAAAAGTGGAATTTAATAATGCACTATGCATACAGACTTTATCTTTATCCACTCATTCTTCAG
Organism: Ondatra zibethicus; assembly: GCA_004026605.1. Taxonomy (NCBI): domain Eukaryota; kingdom Metazoa; phylum Chordata; class Mammalia; order Rodentia; family Cricetidae; genus Ondatra; species Ondatra zibethicus. The sequence continues at coordinate 60,442 of PVIU01006747.1, forward strand.
TGGACATGTCAGCTGATTCCATACCTTATTTATCAAGTTTAAGATAAATATAAGAGTATAGGTATCTTAATAATTTTTTATTTAAAACTTTTTGTGTGCTGTATTTTGATAATATTCTTTCCCTTTTTCCAACTTGTCTCTCAGTGTTTTCTTATTTTCTTAACTATTGGATGTCATACTATTCTCTGTTCTTTTCTTCTCTCAAAAATGAAAAAATTCTAAAAATTAAAACAAAAAACCCAAAAGTTGTAGCTCAAAACAAACAAAAAACTTATAATAATAATAAAAACACCAATGAAATAAAACTAAAATCATGCAAACACACAAACAAGACATCCACCCAACTACTTCTGGGCATGAAGTTTGCTGTGAGTGTAGTTGATATAACCAGTGACACTCAGTTGTGGTAAACTGATTTCCCTTTTTCCAGCAGATATTTATTGTGAATAGCATCTTGGTTAGGGCATAGCTTTGTGTTCACTTCCCCTTCTCAATGCTGAAGTTTTTGTCTGGTTTTATCTTGTGCAGGTCCTTTAGTTCATGGGGTATCAACCCTGTTATATTTGGAAGACTCTATGGTTATTAAGGTGGCATATGATGGTAGGATATGCTGAGGCAGGCAGAAGCAGGAAGATCATGAGTATAACATTAAAAGAATGTATAACATAAATACATCATTTCCCCTTCCCTCTCCTCCCTCCAAACCTTATTATATACTCTTGTTTGCTCTCTTCTAAATTAAGGACCTTTTTTGTTCATTAGTTGTTACATGTATACATATACAGCTATGCTTTTGATAGTCATTCTTTTGCTTTGAGAGACATACACAGTAATAGAATTACTAGATAATTCATTGTCTCTATTTGTAGAACTGTATGTGTATGAGTGTTTGTGTATGAGTGTGTATATACATGTGTGTATGTGAGTGTGTATAGTATATGTGAATGTTTTGTATATGGTTTTGTACTTGCCCAACTAATTTGAATTCTTGTCAACACTGTAAAACCTTCCTGCCATTTAAATTTATGGCTGTATTTGTAATTTTTGACTTTTTTAAAAAGTCATGCAAAACTTGGTATTAAGAGACCTTGTGGTTTACTTTTCATTTCCCATTTAATGATGAACTATTTTTTCATGTGTTAAACTCATATATTTGTAAATATTCTTTGGGAATATGCATATAAAGTTATGTAACTGGCCTTGGGAAATGGCTCAGTACATAAAGCCCATGTGATGTAATCATTGGACCTGAGTTTAGATTTGCAGACACTACATGAAAGCAGACGCTATATCTCACATGTCTATAATATCTCTATCCCCTCTGATCAATGATAACTACACATAGGAGAACATGGAATCTTGTAAGCCAGCTAGCATCGTGTCTGCAGCTCCAAACTGCAAAAGACTTTGTCTCCACATAGAAGATTGTGGTTACCCCCTCATGTTGTCTTACAGACATGCACTAAGAAATGCATGTTCACATGCATATACTTGTAAATTTATTTTGCAAACAAAATTATATGACTAGTTTTATATTTTGATCAATTCATTATTTATTATTATTTTTTGCTGTTCAGTTCCTTTTATATTTGGTTGTTAATACTTCATAGGAAGAAGACTTTCTATACATATTTTTCAATTCTATAGCTCATACCATAAGTCTGTTTATTATCTGTTTTCTGTATAAAGACCTTTTAATTTGTTGCTCAATTTTTTATTTGATTGTTTTTGCTTTTTGATCACATTTTTAAACATGTCTTTGTCTTGGAAATTTTTTTAAATAATTTACTTTGTATTTTCATGTAGCAATTTTAGATATTGTACTTATGTCTTGTACTAAATTCTAGTTACCTTTTGTATGTGGTGATATATAGAAAGGCAATTTCACTTTATGTGTAGTGTACTTCATTCTTGCATATTATCTTTTTAGAACCCAAAATATGTAAATTTCTGTTCAATTGTCTGTATAACTTTTACCAAATTCCCTATATCTTACAAAAGTGAATAGTGATATAATATATACCATGTTTCATTTCCCCATAATTATTTTTATTTTTTACATTTAACATCAGATTTAATAATTTAGTATTTTATACTATAAAATCTAACAATTTGAAAGTGTAGCTGAATGTTTTTAGATATATTTATGTTGGAAATCTATGACGTATTGCAGTCTGGCTATCCTTGCATAATGCACTACTCTGCGCCAATTTGAGCTGGAAGTAGTACCTTATATGGTAATATATTTCCCTGTTTTAACTTTTTATCTTTCTTCATCTTCTCTAGGTTCTGTGATATATATATATATATATATATATATATATATATATATATATATGAACATATTTCATTTTACACTAGAAGAAAACCTGACTGTTTACCCATAACAAAATAAGGGGGTACACTACTCCTTGTGTGTCTACTACATACCTGAAGAGTGGAACAATGGGATCGTTCTAATTGAAGTTCCTGAACTTATTAAGTTGGACTCTACCATTGATCATTTGTACAGATAGAATGTTTAAATGGCCTTTTGAAGGCTTATAGTACCAGTTGGATGACAAGTTCCTGTGCTAGTGCAAGGTTTCAAAGAGTTGTATTTATTTTCTGATTAAGAAAACAATTCATTATTCTTTTCTTCCAAAGTCAGGATTCCAAACTTAATGAGCTAAATAGCAGAAAGAGCAATGGTACTATTTGCAACAGAACTTAGTGAATGACTAGTATTTCTGGTGGACTAGATATCTTTATTTAAAGAAAAGAATGCACTTAAAAGAAGACACCACACTAATTTCATTGAACTTAAGGTATATATCCTCAATCACTTTATGCTTCTGTATCAACAAAGTATTGAGATACCAGATGACCTGACTATCTGTGAGAAAATTGAACTACTATTCCCAAGGGATATAAAGGATGTCATGACTAAAGTATGGAAGAGTCCATAGCATGTTTATTGCTCAGTATTACAATCTCTTAAAATTAAAGTTTTTGGAAAAATACAAATACTCATCCCAAGAAGTATTCAAATGGCCTGGATCATTAGTGATAAAGATTTGCATCAGTTATAGTAAGTAGGAACTATGACTGTTCAGGGAGCTTAGTGAATGCAGTGACAGTACAGAACAGAAATAAAGAAATGTAACTATAAAGAGAGATTATGGCCATATGCCCAGTTACAAAGAGAAGACTATAAATGAAGATTGTAAATGGTCATTACAAAAGTTTCTGACAAAGAGCATGTTCAGGTTTTTTGACTTATACCTCTAGGTCACAATCCATCACTGAAAGAAGTGTGAGCTAAAACTCAAAGACACACTGGTTCAGGAACTATTGTAAACACTGCTTTCTGATTCATTTATAGGCTCATATTTTGTTATTTTCTTGTATAACTCAGAGTCACATACTTAGGAATGATACAGGATACAGTAGTCTGGGGCTTCCTATATCAGTTAAACATCTATCTATCTATCTATCTATCTATCTATCTATCTATCTATCTATCTATCTATCTATCATCTATCTAATCTATCTATATATATGTGTGTGTCTAAGAAATACATGTATAGGATATATGTACATTTGTACAATGCATACTACACACACAAATCTTCCTATAGCTATGATATATATAACATATATACATATATATGAATTAGTCTGTGTATGTATGTTAGAGAGTACAAATGTGTGTGTTTGTGTGTGTATGTGCACATAAAAATGTACTATTCTACTTTCTTGAAGGATATATGCATCTTTGGTAGGCATTTTGACAACAAAGAAATATCTATACCTTCTTTCCTAAAAGTTTAAAAACCTAGTTTTTATTTAGGCATTTTTATTTAAGCATTTGTTTAGGCATTTAAAAATGTAATTTTTCTAATTCTACATTTCTAGTTGATTAATACAATGGCCCTGGTATATAAAAATGTTATGTAGAATTCTGAGGAACCAATGAAGTAGGAGGAGCTCTGGCCACCCCTATGCAACAGGAATAGGAGCTGTGCTCTGTGGTGCACAGACATAACAAGATATTAAGTTGATCTCTGACATCCTCACAAATATATGATACCTGTCTAAACAGCATGCTTGTATATTTCTTTCCCTTTAGAAAATTAAGATCTATCCATTTTAAAGCAACTACTGAATGAGGCAATTCTATACTGTGTTAGTATTTGAGAAAATGCTGCCATATTTGTCCCCATTGTTTCAAATAAAATCATCTTTTGTCTGGATAAAGGGGTAAGAGTCACCAGTGCAGGCTTCAGTGACTTTACTCAAGGATCCACTTTCTATATAGTTCTCCATTTAGCCTCTGTTGGGTAGCGGCACCCTGTGTTTAGTTCTGTATTGATTCTTTTGTGCCAGAACTGAAGCCTTGTCTATTAAGAATGAAAGGGTGTGGGGGATAGGATGAGATAGAGAATGAGAAAACGTTCATCCACTGAATTAAGATAAGATGAAGCCCAATTTTCTTATCTTGGAAGGTGTCTCCAAAAAAAAAGTGGTTCCAGCAGTAAGTTTTAGTTCAACAAAGTGAAAAAAATCAATATCAATCTAAGTTTGAAAATTGGACAACATGCAGAATTAGAGTCTTTTCCTTAGTGTTAATGTAGTAAAGATATCTCTTGTTTCTGCACCTGTTTTAGACAAATGACATCCACTCTTAAAAATCTTAGTGCATTTTTTACATTGTTAAGCCCAAAATCTATAAATTAAAAATGTATCCTGGAAATGTTATTAAACCATTAAAATTTTGAAATACCCATGATATATTATTTCAGATATTTTACAAGTTGTAAAGTGCAATAAGTATGAAAATATTGCTGAATATTTTGTTGTTAAATTTGTAACATGTCTGCTTTGAATGTTGATCATTTTTTAAAAAATAACTCAAAAGCTATTACTTGAAGGACTGCCACATGCTGTACTCTGACCTAACAGGAATAACTAAATAAATTTATTTATTATGTATATTTATTTACTGGAATAAACATCAAAGTATTTATTTATTTGTTTGTTTATTTATTTATTTAAGCTCATTTTCTCTTAGGTGGTCTTTTTGTTAGCCCAATACTAATTTTACTTTAACAGAAATTTACAAGACCCTTATGCTTATTCATATCATTTTATACTATTTCTAGAAATTCATATGGTATTTTATTTCTCTGTCTTAGAAAAACTTGAAGCTATTATGTTTTAGTTTCAGTTACATTTCCCTGACACCTAATAATTCAGACTATGTTTTCTGGCTATTTGCTATCCATATATTCTGTTCTTATATTCTGATTATTTCTACACAGCTTTTTCATATTTTAGTTATAAGTTTTTATCAAATATATAATTTGTAGTGTTTAATTGATTAAGCTATCTCACCATTTAATTTTTCTCAGTAATAAATGTTTTACTAACTGATTTTCCACCAATTTGAATAAGTTTGACTCAGGTGTCATAAATTATATTAAAACTTATACTATATACAGACAGTTAATACTTTCCTCAATATTACTCTTTAAAAGAGTTTTATTTACTTTTTGATATTTCATAATCTTCACTGCATATACATCACTTCTACCCCTCTCTTCAAAACTCCTTTCTCCTCCATGTCCCTAATTGATGATCTCTTGCCTTCATTGTTATTCTTTTAACATGTAAACATAACCTACTGATTCTGTTTAGCTTTTCTCCCTATGTAGCACTGCAGCTTTAAATTCTTGGAACAGAATTCAGCAACCAGCAAAGAGGATTGAGTCATATATTAGGGTTAAACAGGACCAGGGTGAACCCCTTCCTGACTTCTTACAAAGATTAACTAAGGCTGTACAATTAGGAGTGACAGACCCTGAAGTTTGACATGTATTAAATGAATCCTTGGCTTTTGAAAATGCCAACTTTGAATGCAAGAAGATCCTTGGACCTTTATAGGTTAGATCAGAACCCAGAGATGAATGGATCATGTACACAATGAATGTTGAAGCATTTGACAATAGCACTGAAACTTGAGTAAGAGAAAAATTTCCAATGGTATGAGGAGACACCGTAATGCCAAATGATTTAATTGTAGAAGAATAGGACATCTGAGATGGGACTGTAGACAAGAAATTCCTAGGAATAATGCCTCCTCTAGGAATGGCAAGAATAGGAAGACTCAGCCTTTTGGTATATATATGAGGTGTGGGAAAGACCGACATTGGACTAATGAATCTAAGTCGACAAGAGATAGACAAAGCAACATGATAACACTAGGAAACTACTTGGTGGGCCTCTCACAGACCCCGATGTCAAACAAGATCCAGTCATTCCCAGTCACTGTGAAGATCATGTCTCACCAGGAAAATTAAACCATCCAGTGCCTACTGTAAAATACCATACTGCTCTGGATGATGGAATAGACCTGAAGGATAAGTTAAAAACTCCATTACGAAATAGGAAACATATATTTTGGCAGACTTCTATAAATGATCAAAGACCAAAGCTAAGAGTGTATATAAATGATATTATAATTGAGGGATTACTAGACACAGGTGCATACGTGACTATCATTACTCCAGAATATTGGCATCCAGATTGGCCTCTTCAAGAGGCAGATATTCAATTACTAGGAATTGTAACTCTATCTCAAGTGAAACAAAACACAAGGTGGGTTGAATGCCAAGGGTCAGGAGGGCAGAAAGAAAGGTTGAACCCATATGTAACTAATATTGCAATGAATTTATGGGGCTGTGACCTATTGCAGCAATGGAATACCCAGATTAACTTTCCTGCAGTCCCCAAAACTCATGTTTCTTGGAAAGATATTATAAACAAAGGTCACCAGCCATTTAGGCTGTACAAGAACACAAAGCAACTAGCAAGCCTTCAGAGGTGCTACTGCCCTTGCCTTTAAAATGCTTAACTGAGAAACCCATATGGGTTTAACCATGGCTTTTAACAGAAGACAAACTTCAGGCTTAAGAACAGCTGATACAGGAGCAACTACATGCTCACCATATTAATAAACCAGCCCTGTGCCATTATCATTGGCTTCTCAGTCAGTCCCCATTGTCAGTCATAATCAGAGATCCTAGTCAGTTGGGATTCACACCTTCCTAGGCCTGTATGGAGGCGAGAGGGCCTTGGGCTTCCTACAGGGCAGGGTAACCTGCCCTCTCTTAGGACTGGAGGGGAAAAGGGGAGGGGGAGTGGGGAAGCGGGAGGGAAATGGGAGGAGCGGAGGAGGTGGAAATTTTGAATGGTACTATTTATAATGCAATAATAAAAAATTAAATGTGGAAAAAAACAAAGAAATTGTAACATTAAATAAATCAATTTGGTCAACAATAGAAAAATAAAAACCAGCCCTTAGATTTCTCTTGTATTTGCTGTTAAAAAGAAATCTGGGAAATGGAGAATGGTGACAGATCTAAGAGCTGTCAACAAGGTTATCCAACGTATGGGTCCTCTACAATCTGAAATTCTCTATTACCAGAAGGATGGCCTCTCATAGTTACTGATTTAAAGGAATGTTTCTTCACTATTCCTTTACAAGAAAAGGATAGAGAAAAAATGCTTTCACAGCACCTACTTATAATAATTCTCAGCCTACTAGGAGATACCTGTGGACCTTCCTCTCATCAGGAATGCTCAATAGTCCCACGCTGTGCCAATGCTTTATAAGTTAATCATTGGAAATAACATGCACACAATTTCCTAAGTCTATAATTTATCATTACACGGATAACATTTTGTTACCTCAAATGCAGATGCTTTAGAAAAAATGTTTGAAAAAGTAAAAAAAAAAAATGTTCTGCCTAAATGGCGATTACAAATTGCTTCTGAAAAATTACAAAGAGGAAATTCTGTCAATCACCTAGGTTACAAAACAGGTTTACAGTAAATTAGAACACAAAAGGCACAAGTTAGGAAAGACTGATTGCAGACTCTTAATGGCTTTCAAAGATCATTTGGAGACATTTCCAGTCTATGACCAGCTGTTGGGATAACACCTGATCTAATAGTTTATTTAAACAAAACCTTAGATGGTGACAAGGACTTAAATAGTCCAGCAGAATTAACAGCTGAAGCAGAAAAATAATTGGTAGTTGTTGAAGAGAAATTACAGGAGGCACATGTAGATAGAGTGAATCCAAATCTTAATTATATTCTAGTCATATTGCCTGCTAGAATTTCCCCTACAGGAATTTTTATGCAAAGGGAAGATATTATCTTAGAATGGATCTTTTAACCACACAAACAAAGTAAAAAATTAAAACTTCTGTGGAAAAAAGTCTCCAACTTAATTATAAATGGAAAATTGAGACTTTGAAAACTAGCAGGTATCGACCCAGCAGCTGATGAAAGTAAAAATTTATGGGAAAGCAATGAACCATGGCTTGTGTTAATTTTTTGGAAGAAATTAATAGCAAGTATCCCAAAAATGATTGACTTTACCTTAAAAAGAGAATTACTTAGATTCTTCCCCAAATTGTATGTGATGTACCAATAAGTGGAGTCCATTCCTTTTATACTGATTCAAATAAATCAGGGAAGGCAGATCACAAATCAGAAGAAATAAGTAAGGTGGATCAAAACCCTTATAATTACATTGAAAAGGCAGAATTATATGCTAATCTCATGGTACTAAGGGAATTTAAAGAAACTCTCAGTATAGTTACTGATTTGCAATATGTAGAAAGTATTGTCTTGCATATTGAAACATTATGCCAGATGTTACAGAATTGACTTTATTATTTATAAAGTTTCAAGATATAATCAGGAATAGGCTTTGTCCTATGTACATAACACACATTAGATCTCATATGGGCCTGCCAGGTCCTCTAGCACAAGGTAATGCAGAAATTGATTGATCAATAATTGGAAGTGTGCTGAAGGACTCAGAATTTCATCAGAAATGTCATGTCAAGAGCAAAGGTTTAAAGAAAGAGATTTATATTACATGGCAACAAACTAAGTAGATTACAAAGAGATGTCCTACTTGCTCTTTCTATAACCAAACACCATTACCTACAGGGAGTAACCCAAAAGGTAGTCAAAGGAATGAGATCTGGCAGATGGATGTGTTCCACTTTACAGAATTTGGAAAATTAAAATATGTAGACCACACTACTGGCTCTTATTCAGGTTTTCAGCTCAAAAAAGGCTGATCCAGTAATCCCACATTTATTAGAAGTTATGGCCATCATGGATATACCTGAAAAAATGAAGACAGACAGCATTTGTGTCTAAGATAATGAAATAGTCTTTTGTTTATTATAATATAAAGCATATTACAGGTATATAAAACAATCCTACAAGTCAGGCACTTATAGAGAGATCAAATCAAACTATAGAGGATATGCTAAAAACATACAGAAAGGGGAATACCCCCAGAAATAGATTACATAAGCCTTTATTAACCTTGAATTTTCTTAATGATATTGAGAAAGGAACAACAGCAGCAGACATTGGATAATAGAAAAACTTCTGAATTAAAACAGCCAGTGTATTTCAAGGACATGCTGACCTCACAGTCGAAACCAGGAAAAGTACTACATTTGGGAAGGGGTTACACTCTTGTTTAAACAGGAGAAGAAAATTTGTGGATACCATCAAAATTAATAAAATTCAGTTTAAACAAGAGAAACCTCTTGAGAAAGAGAAATGACAGCTCAACCATAGAGGTGACAATCATACAGGTGGTTGGAAAACCTCACAAGGGTTGGGGAAGGGTTCTGTTTTTGTCTTTGCAGGAAAATACTCATCTTTAAAAAGTCGAGAGACCTTGGGCATCTACATGCCTAAAGATGAAAATATAGCTATCCAGAAAGAATCAACAAAGAGAAAACTGACTATGATGCTGTATAATCTGCATGGTAAAATTTGTCTGCACATGTATATATCTCTAATTAAAAATCAGAGCTGTCTTAGAGTTGGATGATGGCTCTCTCCTTCTAAATCCAAGCATGTTGTTAAAAGAAAAAAATCAGAATTTCTGCCTCATGTCTACTTATGTAATATTATGTCCCTTCTCAGGCCTTCAATGGGGTTGAAGATTAGACAGTCCTAGAATACTAGTTAATGTCCCTTTATGATTAGCTAAGGCATTTACAAGACTTAGATTCCTTAGGATAGAAGGTTTGTTAAAACATTAGGATATGTTCCTTGCTTAATATTGTCTTTGCTGGTTGTAATTCTAACTTTATATTTGATATCTGTTCCTAGTATACATAGTTTTGTATTTGACCAATAACCTTTAAGATACCAACCCCCTTAGGCGTGGTCTCATACTCCAAACCCAGCTGTAAAGAATGTGCTCCTCCCTTGCTTCCAGCTCTCACTCCTGGCTGCTGGTCTCTGTTCTTGTTCCCCATTCGTGCAGAGGTCTGTGATCGAGAATAGTCATCTGCGAGTTGCCTCTAAATATATAAGCCTTTATTATACATAATTCTGAACTAGTGTGGGATTATTTTGTATCTTCCACCAAGATAATGATGAACTTGTGTATGCTTAATGTAATCTGAGAGTTTATATTGCTAAAATATCAGAATTTTAGAGAAAAATTGCAGTCTCTTATCACATTTTATTTAGGAATTCAACTAAAAACATACAAACAAAACAAAATGGTATAAAGTAACAACCGAATTAAAGGTCATATTAAATATCACAACTAAGAGCTCTCTCCACAACAAATAAATATATATTCTATTATTGATAATATTTGTTAATAATATTCTAATTTTAAAATAACAGCAAAAATTTAAGTCTATTTTTATAAATTTTAATATCTTAAAGTTGCTAGAAAAAGTTCAAGTATGAAACAAGTAGCATTTCTTTGTCTTATTTATTTTAGCATTTGAGATCAATTTGTTTATCTGATAGTTTATAGTGTTTTACTGTATGTTTTTTCAAATGTGCATCAGTCCACATTGCCAAAATAGTATTTATTGTAAATGAGATTTGGACTGAAACAGAATACTCATAAATGGGTGACTTCATGGGCAGGTATAAACAGTTACAGGGCCATTTTCTCATAGTTCCCAGACAAAAGGATTCCTTAACCATTTAGACCCAAGATATACTTTCCAGACAGGTAGTTATTAGCTCTAGTGAAAAAATATTCCCTTAGATAACACTTAGGTATCATAGTCAAATATATTTCACAAATTTATGCTAGTATCTTTCAAAGGAGAAAAAATTCAACAAGCATTTAAAATTATAAATGTTTATAGCCAAATGACTGTTTTTCATCTAATATTTGTAGAGCAACATTGCAACATGAAGTGACTTTAATTTTATAACTATGAAATTAATACAGATGAATATTAATATTGTCATATATGTATTTATATAATCTGTTATTTTTACTGAGTTCATTTTTTTATTGTGGTGTAGAAAGAGTTTCAGAAAAGATTTGCGTCCCTCAGATCATGAAAGTACAGCTATTCCTTGTGTATATAACATGTACATCGGCACCTGCACTGGCAAAATTCTAAGAAATGAAATATTTACTCAGCAAAGAAATATTTGTACAACTCTTACTTTATTACTTTATTTGAAGACATTTGTTTGGTGTCAAACACTACCTAAATTAAAATGATTTTTTTCTGTCATGACAAAACAAATGTTTGTTTTTGTTCCAATATAAATGCACAAATGTTCTTACAAATGTTCCATGGGGCAGCTGCTACTAACTTCTTCATAAGTTTTTCTCGCCAGAAATTTCTCTATATTAGTTTCCTATTTGAAGAAGTTTTCAATATATTTATCAGAAAGCTTACCTCCCATTGTTTCAAGTGTATAATATTCATTTTACTTAGTGTTTCTATGCATAAGGTATTTTCATGTATATTAATCTTGTTGAGTAATCAATAAAATTATGGAAAAACAAAATTGAGGAATGGAAATGTAGAATAGAAAATAGATATGTAGTTGGAACTAGAAGTTTGTGTCCTGAAGATAGTTCAGCGTGTAGATGGACTTAGAAGTGTGTATCCTGAACATAGCACAATACGTAGATGGAATTAAAAATGTGTGTCCTGAAGATATCTTGGCATGTAGATGGAGCTGGAAATATGTGTCCTGAAGATAGCTCAACATATAGATGGAGCTAGAAATCTGTCTCCTGAAGATAGTTCAGTTCTGTGTTCTTGATTGCACAGTTGCCCAGACTATTGTGAAATCTTTCACTCCATTATTACTATAAATAAACTTTTAGAAATAATGGAATGTCAATTTCATCTTAACTTAGTGGCTATAAAACATCTTTTTAGATTTTTTTTTGCTTTTATTGAGTTATATATTTTTCTCCATTCCTCTCCCTTCTTATTCTATCCCCTTCTCCCCTCTCCCATGACCACCACACTCCCAATTTACTCATGATATCTTGTCTTTTTATACTTCCCATGTAGATTAGATCCATGTTTGTCTCTCTTAGAGTCCTCTTTCTTGTCTAGGCTCTCTGGGATTGTGAATTGTAGATGGTTTTTCTTTGCTTTATTTCTAAAAGCCACTTATGGGTGAGTGAATACTATATTCGTCTTTCTGAGTCTTACCCAATATGTTTTTAAGATTCATCCATTTGCCCACAAATTTCAAGATATTATTATTTTTTTTCTGCTGTGTAATACTCCACTGTGTAAATGTACCACATCTTTTCTATCCATTCTTTGTTCGAGGGACATTTAGGTTATTTACAGGTTCTGTCTATGACAAATAATGCTGCTATAAACATAGTTGAGCACCTGTCCTTGTGGTGTGATTGAACATCCATTTAGTATATACCCAAAAATGGCATTGTTGAATCTTTAGATAGGTTGTTTCCTAATTTTCTGAGAAATTTCCATACTGATTTCTATACCAGCTGTACCAGTTTGCACTTCCACCAGCAATTGAGGAGTGTTCCTTTACCCCACATCCTCTCCAGCATAAGCTGCCATCAGTGTTTCTGATCTTAGCCACTCTGACAGGTAAAGGCATTTCCTTATGTATCTTTCAGCGATTTGATATTAATCTGTTGAGAGTTCTCTGTTTAGGTCTGTACCCCATTTTTTATTGGATTATTTGTTCTTTTGATGACTAATTTCTTGAGTTCTTTGTATATTTTGGAGATCAGACCTTTGTCTGATGTGGGGTTGGTGAAGATTTTTCCTGTTTTATCTTGTTGAACTTGTCCTTTACTTTGCAGAAGTTTCTGAGCTTCAGAAGGTCCCATTAAGTAATTGTTGCACTCAGTGTCTTTAGGAAGTGGTCTTCTGTACCACTGTGTTCAAGTGTACTTCTCACTTTTTCTTCTATGAGTTTCAGTGTGATTGGTTTTATGTTGAAGTCTTTGATCCATTTAGACTTGAGTATTGTGCATGGCGATATATATGAATCTATTTGCCTCAGCCATTAAAGTCTAGGCTCACAACCAAAGGCTATAAATATCTTGACTACAAATTCTGAAAATGGGTCATGGATAGACAAGCGGTAACAACAACAGTTTTACCTGGTTGTAGGCAGGATACAAGGGACACAAATATCAAAAACAGCTTATTTTAAACCTATCAACCAAGCCAGAAGGGAAGCATGGTATGGTAAACGATAGGTAGGGAAGATTAAAGGTAGTAGTCCAAGAGCATGGGCCAATTGTTGTGTGTATGGCCTGCTTCTATCCCTGGCAATAATCTTCATTATAACCTGCTCACCATTCTACTCTTTTTGCCTCATTAAACTATTTTCAATAATGTCAAAAATAGTAATGAAAACAAAACAGTACCACACAAGAGCTTATGAATAATAAAAATGAAGGGGATATATTCTACTTAATTGGTAAACTGTAGTGAGAATAGCAACACTGAAAATCTTGACCTATCATTTCCTCAGTACTTGGGAATATAAGTAGCTCTATTAGAGTGTGTTTGTGTGTTTCAAAGCAATAAACTTAACATAATTATAAACAGGTTAAATGGCTCTATCCATATTATGAGATACTGGCACATACTTCAGAACTCCTGTAGGTGAAGGCTATTCCTATTGTACCAGACTGATACTCAAAAACACCACAGAAATAGCTTACCTCTGCTTCAATTCAAAAGTCAGGACAGGTAGAGGCTGCCACCATTAACTGTGTACACCTCTGCCAGGAATCAGAAATGAGGAAACTCGGGCATTTTTTCCAAGACTAATATTTCTGTTTTGACTTTCTCATTTTCATTGGATTCCAATATTCAGAACACTGGTGTTTAAAAACTGGATTGCCTAGTCAAAATCAATCAAAACCTCAAAATTGCCCATGAAAATGCTAGAGAGAAAATACAAACAACAGAATCCCTTCATGACTTCCACCTGATCTATCCCTCAGAGGTACACCACCCAGACCACAGCAGCAGAATTTGTATTTATAAGACAGAGGGTGTAAAGTGGTCCAGGAATTAGAACTCCAACTTCTAGCCTGAAATAAAGTGGTTTGCCTTGAGTTTATTGACCCTGGCTGAAACAGTATCCAAGATTCATATGAAAAGATCACTTTATAACCTCTACAATTTCAGTCTCATAATTGCTCTTGACATTAAGTGCAAATCTATCAGCTAACGACAAGAATTTAAATTTTGTATTGCTAAGTGAGGCTATCCAGTAATTCCATCTAAAGATATTCATGAACCACTGTACCATGTTGGTTTAAATGGCTGATTCTTTAATGAGAACAACTTAAATTGATGCTTTTCATTATAGAGCTCTTATTTATTCTAATAAATATTTGACTTGTTAATTATAAGCTGTTTCAAATGTATCAGACCAATCAAGAAACACATGAAACTATAACTATTATTTTTGTGTAAACTCTCCAATAGAGTTTATGTGCATTTTCTACTGCAGAAAATCACACTTGCTCAAAATGAAGAGAATTAACCATAGTGTGCCCAGTCTCAATTGGCATCTATAAAATATAACCCCTACACTAAGGTGACCTCACAGAAGAGGACAGAAATATTGTGAAAACCAAATTATTGGGAAGTCTCTTGAAAGAGTGTACCCTCTAAAACAAAACGAGAACATTAAGTGGAAAAGCTAAGGATGATACTGTGGATCTCGAAGGAATAGGGTTGAATATATTCAAAATACATTGTATGACATTTTCAAAAAATAATGTAAATTTTGTTATTGAAAACTAAAATGCTATTTATTAAACAGTTAGAATGGATCTTCATCATGAATAATGCTTTTAGTGAGATATATCTAATTTCATTTAGTACATATAGTTGATGGGAGCTAGAATTCATATCTAGTTACAAGTAAATATTGTCCAGCTAAATTTAATAACAAATTCCCAAACACAAGAAAATAAAACATCCTTACTAGGAATATACAATTTCCTAATCTTCTAAAACATCTCTACTTACATTTGAAACACATTGAGAAAGTTCTTTTCTTTAATATTTTATCATTTTCCTTTTTAAGGGGAATAATTTCAGTCAATTCAACTTGCAAGCAAATCTGGATAAGACTTTCCAATGACTGTCATAAATAAAAAATATTTTTTAAGAATGAATAGTTCATAAGAATTGATGCTTCTGATGAGAGCCGTCTCTTCCCCTCTGACTTTTCTACAAACTTTATTAATTGTCCCAATTCTCCTGAGAAACTAAATAAGCCTTCTATTTTTCTTTATTGTATTTGCTTCATAATTCACAAAAGACAAATCCCTAAGGTAGTTTTAATAACTAGGTACTTATATGTGGGAATTTTAAAGCAGGAAGTTAAACTGTAACTCTGGAGAAATAACGAACATTATCCTGAAAAATAATGTGTACAAAATGAATAAATTGAATGGAAAAATAGTAGAGTTCTATGTTACATCTAGAACATTGAGTAAAGCTAATTTTATGCCAATAGAATATGGATTGTTGTTCACCTGTTTAATAGACTATTAATTAAATAAGTATCTATAGGTATATCTTTCTTATTACTTATACAGAGCATACTTTATGTTAATACTCCTCAAATATTAGTATAAACTATAGCCCACTGTTAAAGTTCATAATATTCAATACTTATGAACATATTGTTTCTCCAGAAAGACATACAATGTCTTATAATAAATTTACTCCAAATTGTAGATTTATATCAATTTGTCTCATCAAAGAGCTGAGTAACTTTGAACAAAACAGAGGTAAAAAAGCACTTTACTTGTTTAATGTTTTATTAATATGAAATGTGTCTAGAGATATTTACAAGATATTAAATATTATCCAAGGATTGACTTGATTCTACAATTATCATGGTGATAATTTTATTTCACACTATTCATTAAGACTGACTGGTTGTTATAAAAGGACAGAAACACTGATATTTTTGGTTCTGAGCCTAGCCTTTAACGGCTGAGCCATCTAAAGCAATTACCAGAGTAGGCATCAGAGCTACGTCCTACGCAAAAGTGCTCAGATGGCCAGGACAGCGAGCAGGACTATCTAATGCTCTGCTTACAGCTAAGTGGCAAGGCATGTTGTGATAAAGAGCCCTTTCACTTTGCTTTTAATATCGAATGATTGCTTCCCGATTCTCAGTAAGTACATAGCTCCTGAAAGGTCCTTTTGAAGAGTAATATATTAAATTGTCTTATCTAAAAAGTTGCCTTATTGTTTGAATTCTGCAGTCAGGCCTCCTTGAAGAAAGGTAGTTTAAAATAATAAATGACTGTCTTCAAACAAAAACAAAACAATAACAACAACAACAAAAAAGAACAGAAACAATGTCTGGAACTATAAATCCCAATCAATAAATAATACTTGCTGCATAAAGTTGAGTCAATGTCAAAATTAATATGATTGCAAAGAGATGTTACATTTTGGCCTCAGCAAACTTGATTATTTTCTATGAACAGTTTTGAAAAGTTCATTTAATTTATCTTTGAGCTAAGTACTATAGTGATATCTATGAAGAAAAACAGAAGCATTCTTAATTTGCCTTAGCCTGGTAGAGTAAAAATATGGGGGCAAGTCAAGAAAGAAGAGAAAACTGTAAACTGCTTTCTTCGAGCTGACAATGGAGCATGGAGTAAGTACAGATAGCAAATTATTATAGCTTTGGAGACTGTGTGAGCTTCTTTCCCATAAGGATATCAAGTTGTCACTGCCCCAGTGAGAAGTATTCTAAGAAGTAAATAGTTTGAGCTTTGGAGATGGTTAAATCATAAATAATGGGAATCTTGTTACAGAAAAATACTAAGGGTTTCAACTAATTCATCCTCCTTAATATTCCTCTCAGTCTCTTTGAAAAGCAATCACTTACAAAGATATGTTCTATTTCCAGAGAAATTATAATGCTAAAGACACTAAAATCAACAACTGAAAAATGTGTATTACTGGATGACAATAGAAAAGAAGTTGATCACCCTAAATATTTAGACATACATACAGTTTCTATATTATCAAAGGGATTTATGATCACAAAGCAGCTCTGTCAGAGAGACACTCTCAAAGACATACTACAGGATATTAAAGTGGATAAAGAAAATAAAGAGATTAGATATGATCTGACAGAATTACAGAGAACAACTAGAAAGAAAAATAAAATCAATAAACCCAATATTGCAGAGTCCAGAGAGTCTTTATAAAGTTCTATAAAACAAAATGAAATTAAACCAAGTGATAAAAGAGATCATGCGATGGATGAAATGCATATGGAAACACCTTATTTTTATTCCCTTAAAATGAAAATAAACAAGATAAGCAAATAGAAAAATTAAACATTGTGTCATACACATACACTCACATAGAAAAATAACTATTGATCTAAATTCAATGAAGAAACTATATTCCAGAGACATAAATAATTCTACACAAAATTATCTCCATTAAGTTACTAAGTCTCAAATATAATTTGAGCCCTAAATTCAGACAGGAAAATAATTCACCTATTTGTACTTTTAATTTTCACGTCTGACTTTATTTCCACATTATTTCTTTAAATTAGCACATTTACTGTGGGGATCACAAATATCAGTTTCCAAGACAATACTTCTAATCTGGGGTAGATATACTTATTTCTGATAACATACATTAAGTGGCAGTAACTACACAGTAAAAAGGTAATTAATAAGAAACAATGGAGCTGTTACTGTGCTGCAACTGCATGCACTTGGCCTTTTCCACTTGAGTAAGACGGTGATAAAAGTTGTTAAGGAGTAAAATCTAAAACAGTGACTCAACAGATTTTTGCAGTTGACAGACCATTAGTTGGGCATGTCAGAAAGTTACCACTTCTCTTACAAAAGGCCCATCTGTTGACGGTGGTGGGTGGCTGGGGGAAGTGAGGGGGTGGGGGGAAGGGGGGTTGGGGGATGGGGGGTGCTGCTTGTTTGTTCCTGGCCACCCAGACTCAAAATAGACACATAGAAACTATATTAACTGAAAAACTATTTGGCCAATAACTTAAGCACATTTCTAGTTAGCTCTTACATCTTAAATTAACCAATCTCTAGTAATCTGTGCATCAGTACAAGGTCCTGGCAAGGTTCTAGCATATCTCTCTTTCAGCGGTAGCTACATGGTATCTCATTGACTCTGCCTTCTTTCTCTCAGCCTTCAGTTTAGTTTTCCTGCCAAGTTATACAATTTCCTATCACAGGCCAATGCAGATTCTTTATTCATTAACCAATAAAAGCAACACATATACAGAAGGACTTCAATGATACATCTATAGTTAAAATTTAGTATAAAAATTCTGAATGCTGTGAACACATATGATCTAGAAAACTGTTATTCACATATGAAAACAAATAATAATGGATAATATCAAATATTCAACATTTTTGATTAAACATGGGGTAACTTTTTCAGTTTGCCACGACCCTTTTGTGATTTTAGTTCCTTATATTTGTTGCCATTCTCAATTTCCCCATTAAAGCACATGTTGACTTAGATGGTATAGTACATGTTAAAAAAAATAACTGAATTCAAATGACCTCATTAGGTGAATTTATAAGTATGTTAATCCTGTTGTATCTGGAAGACACTATTTCCTGTAGCATGCACAAAACTCAGACAGGTTCAAGCCAAACATCCACACAGCACTGAAAGAGGCAAGTAGACACAGAGACCTCTTCCTAAGGAAGAAGCCATATGCAATGGACGATCACTGGCAAAGTGAAAATCCGTTTGATCCAATAGAGTGTGGCTGGGGAAATCAATCACACTTGACAGAAGGTCCCATGCCCAGCAGTGATGCAAAAAGAATCACTTAATGGCATTATTGTGGTCTTTTGCTTCATTTCACTTTGTGTGTGTGTATGTGTTGTGTTGTGTGTGTGTGTGTGTGTGTGTGTGTGTGTGTGGTGTGTTATAGATCTTTTAGTTTATTCTTAAGAGACAGGAAGGAGAGCAAGACGGGGAGTGAGACACAGTATTTTAAGGTTTTAAGAAGTCAGAAGAATTGGACTACTCCCTTTTAAGTGATCTATACTATATGAGAAATATAGTGCTATTTCAGAGTAGACTGAGAACAGTAATCAGGCACTACAGAATCTGAGGTAACCACTCAAGTACAACTCATAAGTGACTACTGTAATTGATATGCTGAGAGAGAAGAACTTGAATTATAGATATCTATACTAAATAGCAGAAGGAAAGAACTGGTAAAATGAAAACCACAGAAGACACAAATCCTCTAAACCTAAGATGGGCGACATAGGAAACTAAATGCTACTTTTGTAGGTTTTTGTGGGTTTGATTGATTATTTGTTTGTTTGGTTTATGTCCCATAATATTTTGTGCGGGAATTCTTTTTTCTTCACTACAGGTTTTTTTTTTTTTTGCTTATATATTATTGTTTCTGGTTTTGTGGGGTTTTTTTTGGAGGGGATTTCTGTGTTTTCCACTGTACGTCTCTACATCTATATGTGTTTCCTGTACCTTTATTTTTTGGGCTCGTTGTTTCTGTATCTATTTCTTTTTCTTATTCGGGCTTACTTTCTTTTTGATTTTTATTGAGCTTTTCATTTTTCTCTGCTCCCCTCCCTGCCTCTCCTCTCCCCCTTCAACCCTCCCCCAAGGTCCCCGTCCTCCCAATTTACTCAGGAGAACTTTTCTTTTTCTACTTTCTACTTCCCATGCAGATTAGATCTGTGTTAATCTCTTAGTGTCCTCATTATTGCCTAAGTTCTCTGGGATTGTGGTTTGTAGGATGGCTTTCTTTGCTTTATGTTTAAAAACCGCCTATAAGTGAGTACATGTGATAATTGTCTTTCTGTTTCTGGGTTACTTCACTCAAAATAATGTTTTCTAGCTCCATCCATTTTCCTGCAAAATTCAAGATGTCATTATTTTTTTCTGCTGTGTAGTACTCCACAGTGTAAATGTATAATATTTTCCTTATCCATTCTTTGGTTGAGGAGCATTTAGGTTGTTTCCAGGTTCTGGCTATGACAAATAAAGCTGCTATGAACATAATTGAACACTACTGAGCATTCTTTGGATATATCCAAAATGGGATTATTGGGTCTTGAGGAAAGTTGTTTCTGAGAAATCGCCACACTGACATCCAAAGGGGTTGTACCACGTTGCATTCCCACCAGCAATGCAGAAGTGTTTCCTTTTTCCCATAACCTCTTCAGCATAAGTTGTCATCAGTGTTTTTGATCTTGGCTGTTCTTACAGGTGTAAGATGGAATCTCAGAGTTGTTTTAATTTGCGTTTCTCTGATGACTAAGAATGTTGAACATTTCCTTAAGTGTCTTTCAGCCACGTTAGATTCCTCTGTTGAGAGTTCTCTGTTTAGTTCTGTACTCCATTTCTTTTTATTGGATTATTTGTTCTTTTGATGACTAATTTCTTGAGTTCTTGTATATTTTGGAGATCAGACCTCTGTGTGATGTGGGGTTAGTGAAGATATTTTCCCATTCTATAAGCTGTCATTTTGTCTTACTTTTTTTATATTATCTTATTTTGTTATTTTTTAGATGCCTGCTTGTTTTCTAATGATAGCACGAATTGCTGTAGATTTGGGTAAGTAGAGAGGTAGGACATATTTGAGATGAGTTGAGGAGGCAGAACTATATCAGAATATAATATATGGAAATATATTATCAATATAAAGAGTAGCAAAATGACACAAAGCTGTGTTCTATAGCTTTTCTTCTTTGTAATCTGAAATGTCTAACTTTTTAAATATTTAATGCTAAGTAACTTAGGAAAGAAAACCAAGACTAGTTATAATAAAGAAAATAATCTCTAATTTTGTGATGGATAGTGGTTTTAGTATGTGTTGCAGACTTTTTCTTTATACTAAAGAAACTAATTTTTAAAATATTTAAACATGAACTAAAACATCATACTCAGAGATTTTTGAACAAACTCAGACATCTTATTGGAAATTTTCTGAGTTGCTACCAAAGCCGTGTCTGACACTGTAAGGTTCAGTCACATTGATACTTGAAATCAACTACCAGAATTGTATAAAATTCCTCCAAAAATTGCTGATAATATCCCATCATTAGCTACATTGTTTATGGATCCTATGAAACTACTGGATACCATTTATACACATCAAACATCTCTTGGGATTTATTTAATATTGAATCAAAGGTATTTACATAGAAATAGACACAGAATCTCTTAAAATATTTCAATCAAAATAAGTGCATTTATTATATATGAATTTTATAATCTGTTTATCCATAAAAGAAGCCATTATTTGGGATCTATTTAAAAACTTAGAGAAAAGATAGACTTTTCCCAGATAAATTCTGTAGCATTTAACAAAATTAAAACCGGTGAATGATTTATTTTAATTTAGTTCTTCTGTTATCTCTAGATAATGCTTTCTCTTTCATATTCTGGAAACTAATTATATCAACTCTAATGAATATAATATGAAACAAAGAATTGAGTAACATATATCAATAGAATTATTGCTCTTTCTTGTAACTGTATTTATTACAGAACAAAATAAAACAATCAGAGAATCAGTATGCACATAGAAGTCAAAAGAAAACTATGCAGTCTCAGCTCGCTGTTTCCAAAATGTGTTCCATAGAGGGAAGTTGGGCAAGCACTTTACTCACTGAGTGAGCTATCCTGCAGATTCTCCTGTGATTTTTAGTGGTAGTTTTCTTTAATTTTCATTTACTTATTAAGAAAGTAAGGTAGAGGGGTGGCATAGAATAGCCAGAGGAAGAGGTAGAGATGCATTTTACTCTTACGGGTATGAAAACTGTTACTCTCATTCTTCATGAATTAGCTCCCTTGTAAGAAAGGTAAAAATCCAAACATTGTATAATTTTACATTAAATATCCCAAGGCATTTAAGTTTCTGAAGTACAGAGAATGATTTTATAAAAAATTCATAAATTTTGTCAAATTTACCAAAATTATTCAGTTTTTAGCTATTTCCCCAAATAAGTATCTGGGTTATGTAATGATCTACTACATCACAAAGCTCATCAGACCTTTTAGAAAGCTTATATTTCTTAAGATTGCTTCTAAACTTTGTTTCAACTTTAATAGCCTGACTAAGAGTAGTAGCAATTATATAGTATATATTTACATTTCTTAGAGAAAAAAAAAGATAAAATTCTAACTTAGATCTATTTAACATACCAAAAAGCTATATTTCATGTTATCAGGTGTTTGTTAATTATTGTTACTTTTTTTGGTTTGTTTCTATAGATTTGGCTCATTGAACAACTAGATCTGAAAAGATTACACATAGAAGTCAGTATCAGATACCTGTTGTGTGGTTCTACATCTTTGAAAGCAGAAAAATCACTACATTTAAATCTTCTTCTAATATCTTTGTTTTCTTGTTGCTCAGCAATGACATCTGTGGATAACTGGAGAACATTGCTGCTTCCTGTAGATCACCATCTGTGGACCACACCTTTTTTTATCTGATGGCCATGAGAAGCAATGTATACAGTGTTGAATTTCAACATATGTCAAATGATTTCTTTCATCTAAAATTTACAATTTGTTTAATTTGTGTAATGCAATGGTAAACTTATTTTTACAGTAAGTGATTGTGAAGTACAGTCTAAGAGTATTCAACTACTGAAGTAAAAATCATCATACAGATTTTGTGTACAACATTACATCCAGGATACAAAATATTATAAGGTGAATAATAGATAATAACATGAATATGTAGCAATGTTTGAGAATTGCAAAAGATGCTTTATGTTGCCCATATTCTTGTCAGATACTAGGACTACAGAGAAATATACATTTTAGAGATATGCAATGTGGTTGAGCTAAAAGGAACATCGATTGAACTATGTGTTGAGCCATTCTCCAATATTATAGGTGCAAGTAGTCCTCTCACTTAGCACTACCTGTGTTTCTTAAAGGATACTGAGCACACATTGTTGACTAGTTGTATGAATAAATACATAAAAGAAGAATATCATGCTATGTTAATTTTAATGTTGATGAGAACTCAAACTATGCTAAATAGTCATAATAAAAAACCCACAACCATTAAAATGCACTTTGAAACTATACTTTATTTTATTAATGGTTATGAATTCTCTTGATGTTTTAAAATCCATTTCTACTTCCTTTAAATTAAGGAGCTCAGGGTTTACTAATTAAGTAAAAAGACTTTTCATGAATTGCCTCATTTATCTCTTTGGGATTCCTAGTGCAATTACACTGCATTAATCATTGACTGTCATTCATAAATTATCAAATGAATGATTGGATGGATAGATGAATAAGTAATTAAACCTGGGAGGATATAACTGAAAAGAAACAGTGTTCAAAGCTGTGGTGTTAAGAATACATTGCCCAATATTGAAGAGAAAGGTAAAAAAAGTTCCATAATACTTATGCCATATTTATGATGATATTAATTTTCTTGTAATTAGAATTTATACATGAGCACACATGAATAGTGAAAATGGCAGAAATGTGATGAACTTGAATGTATTAAGTACCCAAAGCTAATTTTCATCTTGTGTTTTTTCCAGAAATGTTTATTTTCATTAAAAAGAATAGAAAAATAATTAAAAAATCTTCCTACATAATATTTCTACAAATTTTGACTATCATAGGCTACATTTTTATTCATATTAAAGAGTGAATCAACTCATGTCCTAGAGAAATGACTCAGTGTTTAAGAGCACTGACTGCTTTCCTGGAAGATGCAAGTTCAGTTCCCAGCACCCATATAACAGCTAACATTTGCCTATAACTCTAGCTCCAGGTCAACTTGCACCCTCATAGATACATATAGGTAAAATACCAATGCACATAAAATAAAAATAATTTTAAAAATTTCAACACTGTTTAGTCAATGGTTCATGCATATTTCTAGTTAGCTGTTATGTCTTGAATTAATCCATTTCTATCAATCTGTGTATCACCACGAGACTCTGGCCTACCAGCAAGATTCTGATGTTTCCTTCTCCTTCAGCAGCTACATGGCATCACCCTGACTCTGCCTACTCTCTCTCTCTCTATCCCTTCCAGCCTGGCTATATTCTGCCCTGTCATAGGCAAAAGCAGCTTTACTCATCAACCAATAAAAACAACACATTATACAGAAGGACAACCCACTTCATCCTAGAACTCCTGTGAAATCAGGTCAGCTGTCTCCATGGGTTTCCTCATCATGACACCCCTAGCTGGTTCAATTGCTTCTCCCGTCCATCTTCAAGACTTCTGGAGCACAGTTCTTGTCTGCTTCCCTCAGTTACTGCACAGAGTATCCCATGTTTGTCTTTCTGGGACTGGGTTCACTGAGAATAAATTCATCTAGTTCCATCCATTTGCCTGCAAATTTTATGAGTTCATCATTTTTTAAAGATTTTTAAAATTTTTTTAACAGCTGAGTAATATTTCATTGTGTACCACATTTTCTTTATTCATTCTTTGGTTGAGGAGCATCTAGACTGTTTTCAGGTTTTGGCTATTATGAATAATGCTGCTATGAACATAGTTGAGCAAGTATCCTTGTGGTATGATTGCATATCCTTTGGGTATATCCATAAAATTGGTATGGCTTGTCTTGTGGTAGATTGAGTCCCCATTTTCTAAGAAACTGCCATACTGATTTCTAAAGTGGCTTACAAGTTTGTTGGTAAGCAGTACAGGAGTGTTCCCCTTACTCCACACATCTTCTCCAACATAAGCTGTCATCACTGTTTTTGATCTTAGTCATTCTGACTAGTATAAGATGGTATCTCAGAGTCATTTTGATTTGCATTTCTCTATGACTAAGGATGTTGAACAATTCTTTAGGTGTCTTTCAGCCATTTGAGATTATTCTGCTGAGAATTCTCTATTTAGATCTGGGTTTAAAAACAGAAAGCAAAAAAAGCCAGCCTATAATTCGCAATCCCAGAGAATCTAGACAACAAAGAGGACCTTAAGAGTGACATAGAAGACATTCTCCTGAGTAAATTGGGAGCACGGGGATCATGGGAGTTGGTTGAAGGGGAGGGGAGAGGAAAGGAGGTAAGTGGAGAAAGATATATCTCAATAAAAAACAATTAAAAGAAACCAGGCAGGTGAATCAATGGAAGATCCTGACATAAATTGACATACCTAAGAATATCTGATTTTGACAAAGAAGCAAATATTCTCTAATGGAAAAAAGAAATCATCTTCAACAAATAGTGCTGGGATAAATGAATGTTGGTATATAAAAGAGTGCAAATAGATCCATAGCTATTTCCCTGCACAAAACTCAAGACCAAATGGATCAGACCTCAACATAAATCCAATTACGCTGAATCTGGTAGAAGAGAAAATTGGAAGTAGCCTTGAACGCATTGTCACAGGAGACAACTTCTTGAATATAACTCCAGTAGCACACACATTGATATTGACGATTAATAAATGGAACTGCCTGAAACTAAAAGCTTCTATATGGCAAAGGCCACTGTCAATAAGACAAAATGGCAGCATACAGAGTGGGAAAATATCCATCTGACAGAGGGTTTACCCCCAAAATATATAAAGAAGTCAAGAAGCTAAATATCAAATAATACAATTTAAAAATAATTTTTTAAAAATCAACTCACAGAAGAAAGAAATGCTTGGTTCAAAAATAAACAGACAGAAAGATGACCACTATAACAATGTCATAAGGATTACTTCAGAGATAATTTTGAACTAATAACCAAGTACTGTGTACCTTAGATGTCAATAGATAGATAATATGCTTCAGGTCTCACCTAAATTAGTACCATCAGCGTAGTCAATAAAATTTCAAGTTGGTAAATGTTCCTGGCTTGAAAATCACCCAATAACACAGGTTATAGTACAAATAAATCAACACAAAAAGGCATTTCCTGCAAAGCAAGCATTCAGAAATGACCTAGGAAATGTCTTTGACCTTGAAATCACCAAAGAACCAGGGGAAGTGTACTGTAAGGAAAATAAAACAAGTGCCGGCATTAAACTTCCAAGGGATGGTGATATTGTTCAGTGTTAGTCCACCCGCCTAAAGTGTGTGGGACACTGAACTGGCAACAAATTACACCCCAAAACAACAAAAAAACACACTTCCTATCAACATTCATCATACAGGACTACTAAAGCATAGGTTACAAAACAAATAATAGTTAAAGCGTGAAAGAGAGTTCCTGGTCATCTTCAACACTATAGCTTTTTTTCTCTTTTGTTGGCAGCTTGTAAGATGTCAGAGACCCCGTTTATAAACAAACACATAAGTCAATAAAAACACAATCATAAGCTTTTGAACTTTTATTGGGGTCATCTGAGATAAAAGTTTGCATGGAAAAGCCAGATACTTGAATTATTGAAAATGTTTTTGTCTTTCTCATCTAAAATTCTTAGTAGGAAATATTTGCGGATGACTTGTGTCATCTTGAATCTTATAACAATCTCCCTTTCCAAAGATATTTATTAAACACACTTCTTTTTAGAACACAAGCAAATGGCTTTCTAAAGATCCTCTGTCAGCTTACACCACAGGATAGGCACAGATAGTTCTGGGGCCTAAAAATAATTTGAAAATGGCAGTTCTCAGTGTATTTGGTGGAGTCTTCCTCAGCTGCACATAAATCAGTGTGTATTAAGAAAATCAGGGACATTTATGTCAATAAAGAGAAAGAGAAATGGGGAAGCCTAAGAAATGCTTTGGTAGTTCAATGTAAATAAATTGTGTATGTGTGTTTTCTAAATTTGAAGAGAAAAAAACACTTTAGTGCCCTGTGGCATTTCTGTCAGATTTGATTGAAGTTGCCCAAACATCTTTAATATTAGGAAATGAAGGACACACATGGGTAGACTCAGTGATTTGTAGCAGAAAGACTTCCACTCTCTTGTCTATTACTCATTCTTGTCCACACAAAAAGTTTCAGTTAAATGTGGTAAGCAACCTGACCAACAACAGCCTGAGTATTTTATAGCTCAGTGGATAGTTGTCTTTGTGTGTTGACGTGAAGCATTCTAACTCTTAGCTTGAAGACTGTACCTCTATTCTAGGCTTGCTTTATGGAATTAAGGACACTTAAACCAATTTTGAGGTATTATTGAATGATGAAATAACCAAGCAATGGTGTGCTAAAGTTCCTGCCTTCTGGCTACAGTATGATCACCTTAAGCCAGATGAAAGACACCTACCAAGGTGAAAATAGAGGCACCTGGTCTGCTTTATGTCACCATAGAGGTCATAGTCACAGCATTTTGGTGTGCCTCTTGACACCATGTGGTTCATAACTCAGGGCCCATTGTGTTGAGTGACCTGTAGTACTCTGCAGATACATCCCACTCACCAGTTTCTGAAGGTTTATGTCAATGGGTGGAAACAAGGAAAAGAGTTGCTTTCTTCATTTTTAAGGATCAAAGAAAATTTTTCAAAAGCAAATATTTAGGAGGATGTGGGGCTTCTTATTCATCCCAGCCACCCAGAACTGTAATAATCACATAGAAACTGTATTAATTAAATCACTGCTTGGCCCATTAGCTCTAGCTTTTTATTGGTAACTCTTACATCTCAATTTAACCCATTTCTATTAATCTGTGTATCACCATGAGGTTGTGGCCTACCACCAAAGTTTCAGCATATCTATCTTTGGTGGCGGTTCCATAACATCTCTGCCTTTCTTCTACCAGCATTAAGCCCAGTTTTCCCTGCCTACCTAAGTCCTGACCTATCAACAGGCCAAGGAAGTTTCTTTATTCATTTATGATAATCACAGCACACAGAGGGGACTCCCGTATCACCTCCTCTTTTCAGTTTAAACAAAAAAGAAAGCTTTAATTTTAACATAGTAAACTTACATGTAACAAAACAGTTATCAAGTGATAATTACAGTTACAATATTTATATCTTCTTTATTTTTTATCATAACTAAGGAAAACAATAACTATAACTATCTATCTATTCTTCAACTCCATCAAAGACTCAAGAAGAATATAATATTACCTAAGTACATTGTAAGCAACTTTCAAAACACTAGAGTTGACAGAGACATCTAGCTGCCTGGACAGTCATCCAAAATTTTTCTGTACTGCTAGGGCATCCATATTCACCTTACAGGCTCATAATATCTAGTAGACTTTTCCGTGAAGCAGGAAATTTCAAAGATAGTTCAGTCACTTTCTTCTGTATCCTTCAGAATGTCTTGCAGGTTCTTTCATGAAGCAGGAACCCTGAAAAAATCATCTTACCTTTAGGCAAGTTCAGCAGTCCTCTCTCTGTGGGTACTGCATGTCCAGTGAAACAGTCTAGGCAAGACAAGAGCAGTTTCTTGTCCAAATGGTTAACCAACTCCATAAGGAGCCTTTTTGATGGCATCATTCTTTTGAGGTAGCTTGGTGCTGCCAGGACCAGATGTGTCTCACCACCATGAAAAGTCCTAAGTTCTTAAACATTTTAAATGTCATATTCTGAAGGTCTCTGAAAGATTTAAAGAATACCTATCTAACTGAAATATATCTCTATACATCTAGAAAATCTAACTAACATGACTACAAGCTGGATTATTATAGATGACTATCTATTATCTTATATTTTAATTATACATTACATTTAAAAATGAACTACACAAACACAATACCTTAATCAAGGGCATATATATATATACAGTACAACAAAAATTATCTTAATTTCTATCAATAAACCAAGATCCATATGAATGCAAATCCCTATAGAATATTTCCCTTTAAATGTAAATAAACATTTATAAACAATATTTGGGAATATGGGCATAGTTTTTCTCCAAACTGCTTCCTGCTGTTTATTGGGTGATGCAATTTTTTTTGTGGGGTTGTTCACAGCAACCTTTGAGGGGGTCTTCTTACATAAATTCATATTGGTCAGGAAGCAATCCACAAGTTTTCATCTTCCATGAAATGAAAGAAGAATCTCTTTTCCAAAACAACATATCCTTAGACTCAAATTTGGAAGTCATGATACCTTTATAATATACATGCTGGTTTAGCTTAGCAGCCCATACAATGGAATGTCTCTCTGTACTTAGCTCATTCAAGGTCAAAAAATTCAAAGATAATACAATAATATACATAATCCAGACTCTCTGTGTATTTTCACTTTTTACATGGCTTATTTTTCTTTATTCCTTTTAATCTATGACTATCTGTACTCTGTATCTTTAAAGACTTTACCCTTTTCTTAACCCATTGACTTCTTTTTATGAGTCTCTATACTCTTTTTCTTCTCTCTTCCAAGCCTACATACATTTATCCAACACTATGACTCATCTGGATTTGTCTTTATTGCATATCTGTAATTATTTTCTGACCAGAGCACTTCTTAAAATGTTAAGCGCTTCTTAAAACTTAAGCTGCAGCATTACTAGCTCAAACATGGTACTGCATACTTGCCCTGCCCAGTCCAGCACGGTAGAGCTGCTTGTGCCTCTGTGCCACAGACACCACCCCAGTTCCAGGCACAAAGCTGGTCCACGTTGCCATTAAGCAAGCTGCTGCAGTCTGCCTACAAACCCCATCCAAATACTTGGTCTCCCAAAAGAGTCAGCGGTCACGTTGGCATCATGTCCCAGAAAGCCGGCATCTTAAAATGGCCACGGCTTTTTTCCTGCTATGATTGAATCAGGAAAATCTCTCTTAAAGGAGCTACAGCAAGCCACTAACAAAAAGAAAGAAGCTGTGTCAAACTCCATATTTTTGTGTCTAGAATTCCTTTTCAAACTCTCTCAGGATTTATCTGACTGACAACTTGTGCACTATTCTGTATGAGGTGGGGCTTCTTGTTCATCCCAGCCACCCAGAACCAAAATAATCACACAGGAACTATATTACTTAAATCACTGCTTGGCCCATTAGCTCTAGCTTCTTATTGGCTAACTCTTACATTTTAATTGAACACATTTCTATTAATCTGTGTATCACCACGAGGTTATGGCCTACCAGCAAAGTTTCAGTACATCTGTCTCTGGTGGTGGCTCCATAGCATCTCACTCTCCGCCTTCTTTCTCCCAGCATTCACATCTGTCTTCCTTGCCGACCTAAGTCTGCCCTATCATCAGGCCAAGGCAATTTCTTTATTCATTTATGGTAATCACAGCACACAGAGGGGACTCCCACATCACAGGTATTTTAATGTTAAAGAATTGTGTGCTTAAATATACAGATCCTCCTGGAAGTTGGAAGCAAACAAGATCATCAAGCAAAAGTTGGAAGACAGGGGGCGGGGATAGAGGTGGGAGGTAGGGGAGCAGGGGAAGGGGAGAGGGGGAAGGAGAAGGGAGAAGGACTGGGGAGAGCTTGGGGGGTGGGAGGGTGAAGATGGAGGAAAGGTGGACATTGGAGAAGGGAATAAGATATCTACATTAAGAGAATCATTTTAGGGTTGGCAAGATACTTGGCCCTGGGGATCCCAGGTGTCCACGGGCATGTCCCCAGCTAGGTATTCAGGCAGCAAAGGAGAGGGTGCCAGAACTAGCCCTGTACCATAGTCACATTGATGATTATCTTGATTACCATTATAGAAATTTCATCCGATGGATGGACATAGAGACAGAGACCCACATTCACATCAGAGCAATGGATTGAGCCCCCAAGGTGCAGTTGAAGAGCAGAAGGTGGGAGAAGATGAGTTAGGAAGTTAGGACCGTGAGGGGCTGGCCCACCTACTGAGACAGTGTGCCTGATCTAATGGGAGCACACCAATCCACCTGGACTGGGACTGAATGAGCATATGATCAAACCAGACTCTCTGAATGTGGCGGCGAAAGTTGGCAGATGGAGAACCCACAAACAATGACACCAGGACCTATCTCTTCTGCATGTATTAACTTTTTGAGAACCGAGTCTTTTTGAATGCACTCCTTCCTAGACCGGGAGGGAGGGGTGTGGGCCTTGGACTTCCAACAGGGCAGGGCACCATGCCCTCTTTCAAGGAAGAAGGGGGAGGGAGGAGGGATGGGGGGGTAGCAGGAGGGGACCGGGAGAAGGGGAAGAAAGGTAAAAATTTTATTTCTTTAATTATGTTTTTGAATGGAAAAAATAAAACAAAACAATGTAAAAAATAATAATAATAATAAAAAGAAATATTTCAATAAATGTAAAAAAAAGAATTATGTGCTTAAAATGGTTTAGTTGTTACATTTTATTTGACTTTTCCCACTTTTTGAAAACAAAAGTAGTTTAAAAGCTGTCAATTTGTAGATAAAGTGCTTCAAGAATGAATATAGTTATGAATATAGTTGCTTTTAGTCCTTATACCCACAGATAAGTGTAGTAGTCACCTCTCATCAAGGAAACTTCTTTTTGGAACAGATGGAGATCATTATAGAAAACCACAATGAAACAAAATGCAGAATTGTCAAGTCCAGTTCCAAAGTATATATCAAAAGTACAGCTCCTACACTTAAGATTCAGGGACCATTGCAGAAGAGTGAACACAATGGTTTTAAGAGACAGAGGGACAGGAGTATTTTGTGAGATTGTATTACTGTATTTATTTTTGAGAATGTTCTTTGTTAGACATTTTCAAATTGTGTCCTTATTTTCTCCTCCTTTTAATTTTTCATATTTATCTGAGAAATGGAGACTTAGGAAGAGTATGTCATGGATTTGAGAAAGCATTTAGTTAAAAAGCACATTGAATAATACAGTCATTTCACTTGCAAAGACCCTAAGAAAGGAGATTATGAACTCCTAACACTATGGAAAAATAAATACAATATCTCTATGTTTCAACAGACGTGAATCTTAGTATATTTCATGTCTGCACAACTTGCTAAGTGGGGCTTCACATAGCACAACCTGAAATTTGAAACCAATTCTAGTTAAAAACAGATAAACATCATCGATCAGCGAATTGACTGATCAGTTGTAATATATGAGGGTCTTATGCTCCTCAAAGAACAGAAATACTTGTTTTGGA
The DNA here is from genome assembly GCA_004026605.1 of Ondatra zibethicus. Classification (NCBI taxonomy): domain Eukaryota; kingdom Metazoa; phylum Chordata; class Mammalia; order Rodentia; family Cricetidae; genus Ondatra; species Ondatra zibethicus. The sequence goes on from PVIU01006747.1 coordinate 92,740, forward strand.
TTAACTATAGTATTTTATTTAATTATATAGTTTGACCTGGATTTGTTTCAAGTTTCTCTCAGGGAGAAATTAAGTTGAAAAAATAATGTTCAAATATATTAAGGATCTGACTTTTAATTAATTCTTCATAATGCAAAATTTTTCTTATACATAGGGTAAAAAGTGATATTAGTGCAAAAGTAGTTCCAGATATGCATACAGAAGCAACTTATTTCAAAAATAGAATTCAGATAGTGCATGCTTTCTTCATTCCTTGCAAATATATCTTGCTGTCTGATTGTTTTATTGTCTACCATCAGCACACACAAATTCTAACTTATAAAATCTTAGGACCTGAGGAGGTTACTAAGCAAGTCACAGTACTGCTGCTCATATGTGAACGTCTGAGTTCAGGTACTCGTGTTAAAGCAACTGTTTTAAAAGATGTGTGTGTTATGTGCACCTGTAATACTAGTGGCATGGCGGGGTCAGACTCCAGTGACTCTCTTGGTCTTTTTAGGCAGTTAGTTTAGCTTTAAGAAGTAGTAAGCTATTCTAAATGTTCACTAAGAAACCCTGTCTCAAACAATCTCACAGCCATATTGACTAATATCGTAAATGAGTACCAACATTGAAAATTTTCTCATGACGTAGTCTCCCCATCTCTCATTTCTTTCCCTCTCTAGATGTAGCCATTCCGAAGTATATATATACGTCTGTGTACTGGCGAAACATTATGAGCTAAAAGCTCAGATTCAAATGTAAACATAGCCATAAATACCTATACACACACACACACACACACACACACACACACACACAGAGAGAGAGAGAGAGAGAGAGAGAGAGACAGAGAGAGAGATCAACATGTATTATCAGAAAGAGCTCACATCTAGACACAACTCCTTTCCTGTCTTTCTTCTAATCTATAAACATGAAAGTATGTGCACTTAACTGCTTTTTGCAGTGTTACAATATTTGGTGATAAGACCTGGAACTATACACACTCTTGCTTAAAGGAATGACATCATGAAATCCATGAGAGGGAATATTTTGTTCAGCTGTTGTTTGAAATGATCCCTATTTATGACATTTTTGTTAGCAAAATGAGTGAAAGTAAAGTAACTGATAATTTAATTTTGTAAGAGTCCACCGCAGCTGTAAGCCACATACCAGTTAGTGTTCTCACCATGAGAGTGCGCATCTACACCAAATCACTGTTACACAGGACTCCAACTGCAAAGTCCGTGAGTTCCTCAAATCTTCCTATTTGGTGTATGCATGCATACACGCACACACAAACACACACACACACACACACACTCATGCATGCGCACATACACACACACTCATGCACGTACACACACAAACCTGCACACACACTCGTGCAAACACACCAATCACACACACTCTCATGTGTGAGCACACACACTTATGCATGCACACACACAAACTTGCACACACACTCATGCACATGTTCTTCCACTTTTATGCAAGATTCAGAGATTAAACCCGGTCACCAGTCTTGTGTGGCAATAACCCATAACTGCTGAGGCTCTTGCCAGTCCATGCTTAATACAGGCATTAAATACAAAAGAAAATAAAACAGAAAGTGAAATGTGTGGGCCAGAGTATGGGGAATAGCAAGTATCCAGCTTTGACTGTCACCTATGAAGTCAAGAAGAATTTTGTGCCTGGCTCTTAAGTGTGATGATACATGAGGACACCATCAGGTAAGTGTGTTTCATCTCAGCCGCTGCGTTGTCTGGTACAGTATGACTAAATCTCTTACCACAAATCATGTTTCTTCTTCTGATGTGACAGGCTCCTGCCCTAAATCTCATTATTACCATTTAACTAGCCCTAGAAATCCAAGAAGTGGAGTGGAAAAGGTAGCTTCTTGGAGGACAAAGTTAAATTCTTTGCCACGTCCTTATTTGCATTACATATCAACAAGCTACCATGAACTGGCTAGATACACCTACATAAAGATGTATATTCTTTCAAGGAGACCAAACTGATATCCAAGATTAAGGTGAAAATGTATGTTTCATTCCTCCAAAGCTCTTTTCTGACTTGCCTATGTACCTTTCCACAGAACCCTTTCTCTGCAGCGGTACACCAGTGACCTGCCTGCATGTTCTATTCTCGCTGTACTTTTAATAAAGACAATGCTGGAGTTAGATTGAGACTTCCCTAGCACCCTTATTTTAATTTGATCATCATTAAGAAGTCTCCAAATAATCTTACAATCTGTAGTACTAGAAGCTTTAAATTAAGCATAGGAATTAGGAAAGGCATAATTCATCCCATTGGATTGCCTGTTGTTTTGTTTTCTTAGTTTTGGGGAATGTTCTTGTATTCAGTGTTTGTTTACATTTTGAGAAAGAACTTAAAGTTAGATGGGTTGGGGAGAGGATTTGGAAGATCTTTGAGGTGGAGAGAATATGATCAATATATATTTAAATTTAAATTTTTTAAATAATAAAAAGTACAAAATGTGGTTTCTTTCTTTCTTAAATAATCTGTTCAAACAGATGTCTATGGTCTTGGTTTTAATCTTATAGGTTTCAGTCTCCTGCAGACCTACCTATGGTTCAGTGTAGAAGATGGCTGACGTTTAATTAGCTTTTCTAATCTGATGCCAAGGCAAACTAAATATGCTTAAAAGAAAAGATAGCTTCTATCAAAACAAATAATCATGTCAGCCATCTTTTAACCCTCCACAATGAGCCAAGATAAACTTCTTACAACTTGCTAGAATGTTTTGGCATGTTAATCCCGAAGCTTTGGGCAGCTACAGTAATGTTCGCATGTGTTCAGTGAAGTTGGCAGATATACTGAGGAGAAAATATTCCAACGGTAAATTTAATATTGGAGTGTGTATTTCCCCTGAGTCCCCAAAGTGTGTAGTTTCAAAAGACAACATGCCTAAGTGATATAAGATTGTTTTGCATGGAGTCTTAGAATCAAGGCAAGAAGATGAACTGCAGTTTTGATGAACTGCCTTTATAAACAAAAGCACCAATTTAAATATCAAGCATTTAATTATCAAGTGGAGATTCTATCTTCTGACTACCCGTTTTAAGTCAATAAACACGCATACATTTCTGACATTTTGGTGGCTAAAATTAAACAAAATGTGATTTCTTTCCTCCTAAATAGCATGAGAAACACCTGGGTACTTCTCCACACTCTGTTCTACTTAAACCTTTGTTCCAGAACAGTCTCTATCTTTTCCTCCTGTCTCTAATCACAGATTGTGATGGTTAGTGCTAATTGTCAATGTGACAAAGCCTAGAAGCCTGTACGAGAGAGGCTTTTGAGGATGCCTGTGGTTATTTTGATAACATTAGGTGTAGTGTTAATGCTATAGTTGGTACTGTTTACTAGGCAGTGAATCGTGCACTGTGTAACCGTATAGAACATGGACTGAGTATAAGCATGTATGTATTCAATGATGTCTTTTTATGGTTGCAGATATATGTGAATAGCCACTTCTATCTACTTAACTTCCCTGGACCCTAACCTGGATCAGTGAGCTAAGGTGAACATTTTTCCATGAAGTTTTTCTTGTTAGGTAGGTATTTTATCAGAGCAACAAGAACTAAGATTGCAGTCAATGGTATTTCACTTATCAGCTATAGCATTTTCAATGTCTTAATGCTACTCAGAAAGATTAAGAATAATTCTAACTTTGCTAGTATCTTTAACACGTTTCTCTGCTTGAATGATTGGTAATATGAAATATGACAATTATCAGAACTCAATACTTGTGAAAATTGCAACTCTTTTATTTACATGTTCTTATACTTAAATTCATATGAATTGAAAAATCCTGCTGCATTGTTCAGTATATGTAATTGATACAATAATCTCTTGTAATGACTGAAATTTGGGATTTTGTATACTGATAACTGCTTCTTGCTGACTCAACAGTGAGTATTTCGATCTTGCTTGTCGTGGGGTATTTTACTTGATATTTTCAAGGTTTTTATTGTTCCTGTGATGAGTCTCTGAATGGCAGAGGCACTCTCTTTGTTCTTTTTTAGTTAATCCTTCTAGCACTTTTTTTTAAAAAAAAACAATTTCTTTCACATTTTTATAGATCAGTTACATTTCAACTTTCAGAAATATTAAACATTTTTAAGCTGTTTCCTAACATTTCGGGTACAGAATTTATTTGACAAAAGAGTTCTAAGTAAAGAGGGATTTATTCTGGCTTGAAGTTTGAAATTGCTGGCCAATGTTCAGGAGCATTAGCCAACCTATGGCATCAAATACAGTCAGCAAGCAGAAAACAGTGAAAGTATGTGCTCGGGCTGCTTTCTCCTTTTTATTTAGTCCAAGTTCTGGGACCCTGGCATGTGATCCTTACCCCTTGAGTGACTATTCCACTTCAATTAATTAATTAATCTAGATAATCTTCTACAGACAAACCAGAGACTTATTTCCATGGTGATTCAAAAACTCATCAGGTCTAGAATGAAGATTAACGCTCACAATCATCTGTAGAACAATGTTACTGAGTATTCAAGAGACATAATTTTATAACATTGCTTTAGAACTGGGCTAACACCTATAATAACTTGTATTTGTCCTGAAATTTAAGCAGCACTTATACTAAATATCTAGCCCAGAAAATTGGCTAAATATTTTGAAAATACTAGTAAGTAAAAACAATTAAATTAGTACAAGTCATCATAAAATAGCCTCTGTAGAGTCAAGGGAGACATAGAAATAAGGAAATTATAAAATTGCCAACAGAAATGAAACAGGTTGTGTGAGATCTGAATAAAAATGACCGCCATAGACTCATATGGAATGTCATTATTAGAAGTTTGGCCTGGTCAGAGGGTGTGTGCCCCTGAGGACAGGCTCTGTCTAAGGTTTCAGAAGCTGATGCCTAGTACCTGACTGCTGCTTCCTTTTGCCTACAGATCCAGATGCAGAATTCTCAGCTACCTCTTTAGCATCATCACGGCCTGAATGCTGCAATGCTTCCCACCATGACAATAAAGGATAAACCTTGGAATTGTAAGCCAGCCCTTTTTAAATGTTGTTCTTTATAATAGTTGCTGTGGTCCTGATGTCTCTTCATAGCAATAGAAACCTTAATTAAGACAGCTAGAAAGACACTGAATTTAAATCCAATTGAGTATCATCATTTTAAATGTGAGGCATAAAGGAAGAGGCTGTAGGTTGAATACAAAGATCATGAATGCTTCCTAAAAGAGCCCCACCGTTATAAGACTTAGGTCAAAAAATAAAAGGAGAGAGAAATGGTTTTCAGAAAGTCAGCTTATTTTTCACAAGGACTCAAAAGGAAAACCAAGTGGAGAAAGGCAAGACTCTTTATTTAAATTTTATAAGTAATTATTAATCTTAAGGCATATAATACAACTTTTCAGAGGATTTCCTCAGAATCAATCAGTGACCACTTTTCTGAGCCTCTCTTCCAAGCCCTGTGATAAAATATTCTGACAAAATGAACTTGTCAGAGAGAGGTTTTTTTTTTTTTTTTTTTTTTTGTAGTTATTCAAGACTTTATGTGGAGTTAGTCGACCACGTTGAAGCACCAATTGTTACAAGGAGAGCAGGGTCCTTTGTTCATCCCATCCAGCTAGCTTAGACCTGAAATAATCACACAGAAATTGTTTTAATTAAATCACTGCATGGCCCATTATCTCTAGCTTCTTCGTGGCTGACTCTCACATCTTGATTTAACCCATTTCAATTAATCTGTATGTCACCACGAGGTCATGGCTTACCGGGAAAGATTCAGCATGTCTGACCTGGCAG
>PVIU01006748.1:0-98521 GCA_004026605.1 Ondatra zibethicus
GCTGAGGAGGCCGGGCCGCAGGGCGGCGCGCGAAGGGCTCAGCCGGCGGAGGAGACGCGCAGAGAGGGCGCACGCCGGCCTGGCCCGGGCGGGGAGGGCGGTGCACAGCGGCGCGGAGGAGGAAGGGAGGGCGGGACTGAAGGGCCGCGCCGAGCCCCGCAGAGGGGCGGGATGAGGGCGGCGAGCACGAGCCAGGAAGCCTCAAAGTAGTTTTTATTTGCATTTCCCTAATGGCTAAGGATGTTGGACATTTGTTTCTCAGCCATTTAGAATGCTGAGGATTCTCTGTTTAGATTTGTACCCCATTTTTTTGATTGCTTGGTTTTTTTGTGTCTAGTTTCTTGAGTTCTTTATATATTTTGGATATTAGTGCCCATTGGATGTGGAGTTGGCGAAAGTCTTTTCCCAGTCCGCAGGCTGCCATTTTGTCCTATTTATGGTCTCCTTTGTCTTACAGAAGCTTTTCAGTTTTATGAGGTCCCATTTATTAGTTGTTGATCTTAGTGCCTGCATCATCTATAGGTGCTCTGTTCAGGAAGTGGTCTCCTGGGCCAATGAGCTCAAGGTTATTCTCTGCTTTTTCTTCTACCAGGTTCAGTGTGTCTTTTTTTTTTAATCTTAACTTTTTTTAAAATTTATTTATTATATATGTAGTGTTCTGGGCACCAGATCTCAGATCTCATTATAATGGGTGTGAGCCATCATGTGGTTGCTGGGAATTGAACTCAGGACCTCCAGAACAGCAGTCAGTTCTCTTAACCTCTAAACCATCTCTCCAGCCCAAAACTTTTTTTTTTCTGTGGCTTTTGGAGCCTGTCCTGGAACTAGTTCTTGTAGACCAAGCTGGCTTCGAACTCAGAGATCCGCCTGCCTCTGTCTCCTGAGTGCTAGGATTAAAGGCGTGCACCACCACTGCCCGGCATGATAGATTTTCATATGTTGAACCATCACTGCATCTCTGGGATGAAGCCTACTTGATCATGATGTGTTTTTGGACTTGGTTTGTGAGTATTTCATTGAGTATTTTTGCATCAATGTTAATGAGAGAAACTGGTCTATAATTCTCTTTCTTTGTTAGATTTTTATGTGGTTTGTATATCAGGGTGACTATGGTCTCATAAATGAATTTGGCAATGGCCTTTTGTTTCTCTTTTGTGGAATAATTTGAAGAGTATTGGCATTAGTCCTTTTTTGAAAGCCTGGTAGAATTCTGCACTAAAGTTATCTTGTCCTGGGTTTTTGTTTGTTTGAGAGACTTTTAACGACTTTTTATAGGTCTATTTAAATTGTTTATCTGCTCTAAATTTAACTTTGATAAGTGTCATCTATTGAGAAAATTATCCATTTCTTTTAGATTTTTTCCAATTTGCTGGAGTACGGGTTTTTAAAGTATGTCCTTATGATTCTTTAGACAGAAATACCACACTATTAATGGGCATAATTGTAAAATGAAAAGGACCCAAGAGGTGTAGCCTGCTGGATCAGAGAGAGGTTGTGGAGGTAGATCTGACAACTTGATGGGTCATGGAGGAAACTTTGGAGGTGGTGGAGGTAATTTTGGTGATGGTAGAAAGTTGAGAGAAGAGGAGGCTAAGGTAGTGGAGATGGTGACAGCAGAGGTAGCTGTGGAGGTGCTGGTCATTGGTATAAGGGATACGGAGGTGATGGTGACAGCTTTGGTGCTGATCCCAGTTATACTAATAAAGGAGGTTATGGTGGTGGAGGAAAGGAAAACACAATTGTGCAATGAAGGACTAAATTTTGGTGAAGGTAACTATGGTAGTAACTCAATGATTTTGGAAATCACAGTGGACAACAATGACCAAATTATGAAACTATGAAGAGGGTAGTATTCGTGAACAATGCTCTGGTAGTCCCCATGATTGTGACTGTGGATCTGGTGGTAGCATTGATGGATGTGGTAACAGAAGGTTTTGAAAACACTAGAAAAGGGCTAGAGTTCATAGCAAGAGAACAAGGAGTTCTCAGGAGAGCTGCAGACTATTTGGAGACAGTCGGTCCAAGTGCTTTAGGTAAAGCTCTACCATAGAAGAAGAGATGATCCACAGCCAGAAATGTCACTGCAGCTAAAACAGAAAACCCTTAACTCTCAGGGCTGTCATGACCCCAGTTTGAAAAGGTGAAGCTATAGATTCAGAGTATGGTGTCAATTGGCTGTCCATGCCTGAGATCTTTTATCAGCTGTAGCTTTTGCTTTGTCTTTTTCTTTTCACTGCGGTGGGAATATAACTTGATAAATTGTGGTAGTAATACTAGGAACTAAAAAAGAAAGAAAAAAAGGGAATCTTTAACTACTAAAAATTAACTTATAGGGGGCTGGAGAGATGGCAGAGAAGTTAAGAGCACTGGCTGCTGCTCTTCCAGAGGTCCTGAGTTCAATTCCCAGCAACCACATGGTGGCTCACAACCATCAATAATGAGATCTGGCGCCCTCTTCTGGTGTGGAGGTGTACATGCAGGCAGAACACTGAATACACCATAAATAAATCTTTAAAAAAAATTAACTTATAGATCAAAATTATCTTAGAAAATATTCTTACTTCATTTATAAGAGTTTTATATTTTATATTTATAGGCATCTCTCTGTAAGCAACCAATCAAATGTGGTGAAAGCTAGAGCCAGGAAAAGAGCGAGATGGGCAGGAGAGAAAGGACGGGTATGAAGGCAAGTCTGCACTGTCACGTATCTAGATTCCAAATATGGAAGAAAGTGTGAGGTTCCAGTCATTTCCTGTAAATGTTCTTTTCATCTTTCTTTATGGCAGAATAAAATCCCATTGTATACATGAACTGCACTTGCTTAATACATTCATCTGTTGATGGACATCTAGGGGACTCCATTTCTCAGCCATTGTAATAGCACAGCCGTAAACACGCTGAGCAAACACTGTGTGGAATGCAGCGGCTGGTGGAGTCAAGCCATACTGTAGTCCTGGCTTTGGCTCTGTCTTCTGTACCAGCTGACAGTCCCAGCAGCATAAGGGTTATGCCTCCCTTACCTTTACTGTCTTTTTTTATGACATCCATTCTTCAAGCAGTGAAGAGACTGTGACCATTTGTGGAAATGGAAAAGGAAATACCTGTCCTTTTCTGGTAACTATCTAAGCATGACATCTTCATTTCTTGCTGGTTTAGGTTGTTTCTTCCTTGAGAAGTAGTCATAAGAACATCACTGTAGTCCATGTGGTTCAGTCCTCTCTGCCTATAAATGACTCAATTTTAGATCAAACAGGTATCCAGTGCGTAGACCCAGACTTGCCTGGGGGGGGGTGAAAGTGGAGAACACACAAGTAGCATTTAAAAACAACTAGCTGGGCAGGATTGGTGCTCCCCTTTAATCCCAGCACTCGGGAGGCAGAGACAGGTGGATCTCTGTGAGTTCGAGGCCAGACTGGTCTACAAAGCGATTTCCAGGACAGGCTCCAAAGCTACTAGAAAAACCATTTAAAAAGGAACAATTAACAATTATATTGATTATATAAGTGTATTCTTATTGTCTGTATCAGAAGTATTAAAAGGCATAATTATAGGGGCTGAGGAGATGGCTCAGTGGGCAAGGTGCTTGCTGTGCAAGCATGAGGACCTGAGTTCAACCCCAGCACCCACACAAAGAGAGTATGGTGGTGTGCACCTCGATCCAAGGACTGGGGAGACAAAGATGAACTTTGGGCCTGCTGGCCAGCCAGTCTAGCTAACTCAGTTAACTTTAGTGAGAGATGTCTAAAAAAAAAATACGGTGGAGAGCAATTGAAGAAGACACATGCTGAGCTCTGGCTTCTATACAAATGCATACATACACGCACATACACAAGAGCTAGTGCACACACATACATACAAAAAAGCATAATTATAAGCCTGACTGCATACCTACTCTGCAACCTATTGTATTGTTCAAAATATTGAGGCATTGAAGGTGAAAATCATCTCTAAAAGTCTTCCTGGATAGAAAGATTACATAAGCAGATTACATGGCCCAGTTCTTTGTTGTTTAAACCCTAAATTCTCCACTTAAACTAGACCTATTTCCTCCTAACTTTTCTCAATTCCAAAAATGCCATGAATCTACATTTTTGTTGTTGTTGTTGTTTTTTCAAGATAGCGTTTCTCTTTATAGCTGGCCTGGCTGTCCTGGAACTCACTTTGTAGACCAGGCTAACCTTGAACTCACTGAGATCCAACTGTCTCTGCCTCCCAAGTGCTGGGATTAAAGGCATGCGCTGCCACCACCTGGCTCATGCATCTAGATCTTAATCAAGTAAACTGAACATCATGCCCAGTACTTTGCGTTCCCCTCTGTCCAACACACCTTTTGTTATGTTTCAAAAATAAACAGCTCAATCTCAGGCCACATCTGCCCAGATGACTGGGTAGGCCACTTGTGGCCTTTCTCCAGTCTCTCTGTTCCCCTCAAACCCAATGGGGGGGTCACTCCTAGCACTGCGACAGACCATCTCCTGCTGGACCCCCTTGCCCCAGCCTCTAACAGCAGCATCCCCCGTGAACACACCAGGTAAGCAGGCCAGAGGATCTTCTCTGAAAATCCAGAGAAGAAACAGAAAGCAAGGAACAAAACACCCACCCAACAAAGACAAACCCAGAAATCAGCACCTATAATCACCACAAACCCAGATGCCTAGACACCAGTATAAAAGCACGATCAATAAAAGTCAGGGCACTATGTCTCCACCAGAGCACAGCCATGCTATCACAGCAAGTCCCAAACATTCCAACACAATTGAAGCACAAGAAAAAGACCCTAAAACCACAGTATCCAGACAATAGAGGTCCTTAAAGAGGAAACAAACAAATCCCTTAAAGAAATCCAGGAAAACATAAACAATTGGAGAAAATGAAAAACTCCCTTAAGGAAAACAAAGAAAAAAAAAAACACTTGAAGGAAACAAATAAAACTGTTCAAGGCCTGAAAGTGGAAATATAAGCAATAAAGAAAACACAAACTGAGGGAATTCTGGAAATGAAAAACTTAGGAATTCAAACAGGAACTACAGAGGCAAGCTTCACTAACAGAACACAAGAGATGGAGGAGAGAATCTCAGGCATTGAAGATACGATGAAAGAAATATATACATCAGTCAAAGAAAATTTTGTCTAAAAAATTACACAAAATATCCAGGAGATCTGGGACACGATGAAAAGACCAAACCTAAGAATAGTAGGAATAGAAGAAGAAGAATCTTGGGCTGGAGAGATGGCTCAGAGGTTAAGAGCACTGACTGCTCTTCTGGAGGTCCTGAGTTCAATTCCCAGCAACCCACATGGTGGCTCACAACCATCTGTAATGAGATCTGGTGCCCTCTTCTGGCCTGCAGGCATACAGACAGACAGAACACTGTATATATAATAAATAAATCTTTTTTTTTTTTAAAAAAAAAGAAGAATCCCAGCTCAAAGATACAGAAAATATTTTCAACAAAATCATATAGAATAGTCCTAACCTAAAGAAGGAGATGCCTATAAAAGTACAAGAAGCTTACAGAACACCAAATAGATTGGACCAGAAAAGAAAGTTCCCTTGCCATATAATAATCAAAATAGTAAACATACAAAACAAAGGAAGATGTTGCAAGGGGGGAAAGACCAAGTAACATATAAATGCAGTATTACATTATTACCTATCAGAATTACACCTGACTTCTCAGTGGAGACTTTAAAAGCCAGAAGAGCCTGGACAGATATGCTACAGACTCTGAGGCCACAGATGCCAGCCCAGACTACTATACCCAGAAAAACTGGGTTTAAGACAAGATAAAATCAAGTAAACAATATCTATCAAGAAATCCAACTCTATGGGGCTGGAGAGATGGCTCAGAGGTTAAGAGCATTACCTGCTCTTCCAAAGGTCCTGAGTTCAATTCCCAGCAACCACATGGTGGCTCACAACCATCTGTCCTCTTCTGGCCTGTAGGCATACACACGGACAGAATATTGTATACATAATAAATAAATGAATATTAAAAAAAGAAATCCAACTCTATAGTAGGTGCTAGAAGGAAAATTCCAAACCAAGGAGGTTAACTATGCCCATAAAAATACAGGAAATAATCTGACACCAGTGTTGACTGAGATTTCTATCCTGCGCAGTTCCCACAGTTGTTAAGTCCCAAAGAAAATACTCAGAGTCCTAAAGAAAAAACACAAAATTGACCACATACTTGGACACAAAGCAAGTTTCAATAGATACAAGAAAATTGAGATAACCCCTGTATCCTATCAGATCATCATGAATTAAAGTTGGATTTCAATAACATAAACAGAAAGCTTACAAACTCATGGGAACTGAACAATTCTCTACTGAATGGAAAATGAGTCAAGACAGAAATAAAAAAATTAAAAACTTTCTAGGATTCAATGAAAATTAATACACAACAAACCCCAATTTATGGAACATAATGAAAGCAGTACTAAGATGAAAGTTCATATCACTAAGTGCCAAGTAAAAAAATCAGAGAGATCTCAAACAAGCAACTTAACAGCATACCTTAAAGTTCTAGAACAAAAAGAAATAAGCACACCCAAGAGGAAGAGTTGGCAAGAAATACTCAAACTGAGGACTGAAGTCAATAAAATAGAAACGAAGAGAACAATAAAAAGAATCAATGAAACAGAGTTGATTCTTTGAGAAAATCAACACTATAGACAAACCCTTAACCAAACTAACTGAAAAATGGAGAATATCCAAATTAATAAAATCAAAATTGAAAAAGGGAACATAACAGATGAATTCAGTGGAAATCCAGAGAATCAAAAGGACATACTTTAAAAACCTAGAAAAAGATATGGATAACTGTCTCTATAGGTACAACTTCCAAAATGTAAATCTAGATCAGTTAAACAACCTAAATAGACCTACAGCCCCTTAGTGAAATAGAAGCAGTCTTTAAAAGTCTCCCAACCAAAACAATAAAAAATAAAAAAGGGCAGGGCCAGATGGTTTTAATGCAGAATTTTATCAGACTTTCTTTTTTTTTAAATTTATGGTTTATTTAACTTTATTTTATGTGCATTGGTGTGAAGGTGTCAGATCCCCTGCAACTGGATCTTCAGACAGTTGTGAGCTGCCATGTGGGTACTGGGAATTGAACCCGGGTCCTCTGGAAGAGCAGTCAGTGCTCTTAACCACTGAGCCATCTCTCCAGCTCTTCTATCAGACTTTCAAAGAAAAGTTTCTATTCTATTGATTTCAGCCCTCCATTTGACTATTTCCTGCCATCCACTCCACTTAGGTGTGTTTTCTTCTTTTTGTTCTAGAGCTTTCAGGTGTGATGTTAAGTTGCAAGGCTTCCAGTGGTGGGAATGAGTTCCCTTAGGTTGAGTTCTTGGCCTAGGGGTTCCTGAAAGTCACTCTCTGAAATTTGACAGTGGGGCCCCATTGCTGAGGACTACAACCACACAGAGCTGGTGCCTGCATGGAGCCTTCACCCCACATTCTAGTCTCTTTGGTATGCAGAAGTATTCTGCAGGCTATAGAAACCTAGACACCAACCCAGCCACAAAACCTTCCACCTACAATCTGTCCTGCCTGCAAGATGTGCTGGGACAATGTTGGCTCAAGTTTAACTTGAGGCCCACATGATGAGAGGGAGCCCATGCCCTACACTTCCTGGATTGTCAGGAACTGGAGACTGGGATAGCCCAGAGACCCAGTGCAGAACCAAACGCTACTGGCAAAAAGAAAGAAAGGAAAAGAAATGAGAAATGAGTCCTAGCAATATTCTGCTATACTCATAGATGGGTGTGTCTTGTCCAGTTGTCACCATTGAAGCTGGAGAGGGGTACATGAAGTGTGATTCTAATCAGTCTTAACAATAAACACTCAGAGTCACATATCGAGAAAGAAAGCTGAAAGATCAGAGAAGAAAAGCAGCCAGTCACTAGAGAGTTCTTACCTCTATGAATTCCCAGACCAAATGGAGCAGATCCTGTCTCTATGGATCTTCAGACTGAATGGGCGAGATCCTGTCTCTACCTCCTGACTGTGCTGGGATTAAAAGCGTGAGCCTCCCAAGTACTGGGATCAAAGACATGAATCCCAAGTGCTGAGATTACAGGTGTGTGCCACCACTGCCTGGCCGCTATGGTTAACTAGAGGCTAGCTCTGCCCTCTTCTCCAGGCAAGTTTTATTTGTCAGAACACAAACAAAATATCACACAACAGGTGCAGAGACCCAAGACCAGGCATTATGAGGAGAATCTAAATCAGAGATTTCCATCAGCCTGGGAGCTTGAGGAAGAAGGGGAGGAAAGACTGTAACACAGATGGGGGAAGGACACCAGGACCACTGACTGAATCACACAGGGCTCATATGGGCTCACAGAGACTGAAGTGGCAAGCATGCGGCCTGCAAAGGTCTACACCAGGTCCTCTGCATATGTTATGGCTCTTGGCCTGGTGTTCTTGTAGGACTCCTAACACTGGGAGTGGGTATGTGAACTTTTTTGCCTGCTCTTGGGACTCTTTTTCTCCTATTAGGTTGCCTTGTTCAGCATCTATATGAGGACTTTTGCCTTCTCCTATTGTATATTGGTGTGTGTGTGTGTGTGTGTGTGTGTGTGTGTGTATGTTTGTTGTCTCTTGGAAGTGCTCTTTTCTGAAGGGAAACAGGGGGAGTGGATCTGCAGGAGAGGGGAAGTGGAGAGGCATGGGCAGAGTGGGAGGAGGAGAAACTCTAGTCAGGATGTATTGTATGAGAAAAGAATCTATTCTCAACTTAAAAAAAAGAGATTACATTTTGAGGGCTCATGGTTTACTGTAGTAGTTTGGTTGTTTGGTTTTTTACTATGAGGTCATTAATCTTCATCATCAATATTTGGAATATATTTGGAATACACACCTTTGGTATCCATGTGAATGCCTTTCCGGAGATGTTTAAATGTGGTGGGAAGCCTCACTATGGATGAGTGCAGCACTGCCTCATGGGCTGGGATGTGGACTGAATAAAAGTCCCTCAGTTGTCAGGATACTTGCCACGGCTATACAAAGCTCTGGTTTCAATCCCCGGGACTCAAAACCCTAACTCCTAGTATTTGTAGAGTAGCTAAACTACCCACTAAGGTCACTTGTCTAAGACAGGTTTTACTATGTAGATCAGGCTGGCTTTGAACTCTTTAATTCTTTTGCCTTAGCCTCTTGAGTACTGGGATTATAGGTAGGTTTGTATTACAGACAAACACTAAAACGTTTTATAGCCTCAAAAGGCAATAACCTGTTCTCATGATCACGTGGACATGCATAGGGTAGTGAAAACTTTGATTAGCCCAGATAGACTGCCAACTAAGCATGAACAAAGAAATTTCGCCTTCCTGTGCCCTATGAAGTAGTGCTTTCACATTTTTGTACTTTTTTCCCTCCACATTTTTGATAGTGGTTTTGCTGTTTAAAATAGATTCCCCACCCCCACCCCGGCGGTGTGGGTTTCACCTAGGAGACGGAATGGCGCTTCTGTGTTACAACTGGGGCTGTGGCCAGCGTTTCGACCCAGAGGCTAATGTGGATGATGCTTGCACATACCACCCAGGTGTACCTGTATGTCATGATGCCCTGAAGGGTTGGTCCTGCTGTAAGAGAAGAACAACTGATTTTTCTGATTTCTGAAGCATCGCAGGATGTACAAAAGGTAGGCGTAACAGTGAGAAGCCACCTGAACCAGTCAAGCCTGAAGTCAAGACTACAGAGAAGAAAGAGCTGTCTGAATTAAAACCCAAATTTCAGGAACACATCATTCAAGCCCCTAAACAAGTAGAAGCAATAAAAAGGCCAAGCCCAGATGAGCCAATGACAAACTTGGAATTAAAAATATCTACTTCCCTAAAACAAGCACTTGATAAACTGTCATCAGGGAATGAAGAAGATAAGAAAGAAGAAGACAGTGATGAAATTAAGATTGGGACTTCTTGTAAAAATGGAGGGTGTTCAAAGACATACCAGGGTCTACAGAGTCTAGACGAAGTCTGTGTGTATCATTCTGGAGTTCCTATTTCCCATGAGGGGATGAAATATTGGAGCTGTTGTAGAAGAAAAGCCTCAGATTTTAATACATTCTTAGCCAGGAGGGCTGCACAACAGGAAAACATGTGTGGACTAAAACAGATGCGGGGAAGAAAGTTGTTCCATGTAGACATGACTGGCATCAGACTGGGGGTGAAGTTACCATCTCAGTGCATGCTAAGAATTCACTGCCAGAGCTCAGCCAGGTGGAGGCAAACAGTACACTGTTAAATGTTCACATTGTATTTGAAGGAGAGAAGCATTTCATCAAAATGTGAAACTGTGGGGTGTGACTGATGTTAAACGGAGTTATGTAACCATGACTGTAACAAAGATTGAGATCACTATGAGAGAGGCGGAGCCCATGCAGTGGGCTAGTCTTGAACTGCCCACAACCAAAAAGCAGGAGAAACAAAGAGAAGAAATTGCAGATTGATTGGAAGAGAAACAGAAAACTCTTGTCTGGTTTAGAGTTCTCAATGTGTGTGGTGAAAAAGCTTGCTGCTGTAACCTTTTTTTTTTTTTTTTTAATAATCTGCCATTTTAGGGTTATCATGAGTTTCTTCAAAGTCAAAGTCTCTTGATATTTTTTTTTTGTGCCTCTATCTTTCTTTTGAGTTCCATAATAAGACTTCAAGTCTCCTCAATAATAAAAACATAGTTGTTACCCCACACACAAAGGGAGGAAAAGAACTCATAAGCATAATTGTAGTATTTCTTAGTAAAAACTATTATAAGCAGAGAAATAAAAGGACTTTTTGTCCTTATATCACCATTACCCTTAGAACGGTAGAAAGGTGTAATACAAAAATTTAATTGGCCTTTGCATGAACTTTGTTACTGTAATTCTTGAAAATTTTTAAGAAAAAAAGTTCTTTGTTTCCCTTATGAGGCGGTTACTTCGGTAGTGTTAACCCTGAAGCAGTGTAGTCACTGTCTCTGTGTACTGCTCACAGAATTCATTTGCAGTTCGTTTAATTTCAGAAAGTTACACCGATATCTATAGTTCTTATCAAGCAGTATAATTTAAGAATACAGGAAATAAAATTAAGTTTATAGAAGCATCAAAATAAAATAAAATAAAATAAAATAGACTACCAAGCAGAGCTCAAATATCAGCTAATGTTCATTCCTGACCACAAGAAAAGAGTATTCTTCCGGTACGAGTTAGTGTTGTTGAAACTGATGTTAAGGAGTTAACAATATATGTTAACTAAGATGTTTTAAAATAGAAACACTTGTAATATATTGATTTGTTCATAAAAATGTTGACAGAGACTCCTGGGAGCCTAATGCTTTATTTCTTCTAGGGACAATGGTTATTATTTGCTATTTCATCATTAACAGAATGTATTGCCCAAGAACTACAAACAATATGAGTCAACTTTGTTTATAAAATAGTGAAATACACATTGGGCTTTCCATTATAAAAAAAAAATCAAGGAAAGTTGGGGAGGGAGGCAGATATAGGAAATAAGCCGAGGATACACAGGTCGTCGTGGAGGTTGCTACTCTGAACCAGAAACTCATGGAAAAATTAATACCCAATGCCTTTCCCAAGTTAAATAATACAGCTTAGAACTCAACATTATGAACAGAGAACTAGTCTAGAATGTGAAAGGCAAAAAAACAATCCTGTGCAATAAAAGAACTTCTGGAGGCATCACAATCACTGACTTCAAACTCTACTACAGAGCTACAGTACTGAAAACAGCCTGGTATTGGGATAAGAACAGAAAGGAGGACCAATGGAACAGAATAGAAGACCCAGATATCAATCCACACATCTTCGAACACCTGATCTTTGATAAAGAAGCAAAAAATATCAAATGGAAAAAAGAAAGAATATTTAACAAGTGGTGCTGGCATAACTGGATATCAACATGTAGAAAAATGAAAATAGACCCATATCTATCACCATTCACAAAACTCAAGTCCAAATGGATCAAAGACCTCAACACAAAGCTGAAGAGACCCCCGGTAAGGGGAGACCCTCCAGCAGATGCTCCCCACCAAGAGAAGACTCCAGTCAACCTCGGCTGCACAAGCAAGAGGCGTTTATTAGTTGGTTACACAGGCCTGCGGATGCTGCAGCAATCAGGTTGCTGAGCATGCCGGGCTCAGAGAACAAAGCAGTTTATATAGGATTTGAGGCAGGCAGCTTTAGGGTACCCATCAACAAGTATTTCATTGGTTAATTCATATAGAGCATAGGGTTATTTTGGGGCGCAGTGATTTGTTTCACTTTGGATTCCTGGGAAAACCACAAAAACAGACATGTCTCCTAATGACGAGGACACTGTGTTTGGCAGGGTCTTACTGCCCTTCTTTATCACTACTATTTTGGCTATCCCAGGTGGGCTAGCTGGTGAGTCATGGGTCATGGTGCCCATCTGTTGCTCCCCTTTATCTCTTGGTCCTTGACTGACTAGAAGGGCACCTAACTTTGACTTTATTTCTTTTATTTTTCAATTCTTTCAAAGCCAGCCACACTGAACCTTATAGAAAAGAAAGTGGGAAGTACACTTGAATGCACTGGAACAGGGAACCACTTCCTAAATAGAACCCCAAAAGCACAGACACTGAAAGAAACAATTAATAAATGGGACCTCCTGAAACTGAAAAGCTTCTGTAAAGCAAAGGACACATATTGTCAACAAGACAAAATGACAGTCTACAGAATGGGAAAAGATCTTCACTAACCCCACATCAGACACAGGTCTGATCTCCAAAATATACAAAGAACTCAAGAAATTGGACACCAAAAGATCACATAATCCAATAAAAGAATGCAGTACAGACCTAAACAGAGAACTCTCAACAGAGGAATCTAAAATGGCTGAAAGACACTTAAGGAAATGTTCAACATCCTTAGTCATCAGAGAAATGCAAATCCAAACAACTCTGAGATTCCATCTTACACCTGTAAGAATGGCCAAGATCAAAAACACTGATGACAACTTATGCTGGAGAGGTTGTGAGGAAAAGGGAACACTTCTGCATTGCTGGTGGGAATGCAAGCTGGTACAACCCCTATGGATGTCAGTTTGGCGATTTCTCAGAAAATTAGGAAACAACCTTCCTCAAGACCCAGTAATACCACTTTTGGGTATATATCCAAAGGATGCTCAATTGTGCCACAAGGACATGTGCTCAACTATGTTCATAGCAGCTTTGTTTGTCATAGCCAGAACCTGGAAACAACCTAAATGCCCCTCGATCGAAGAATGGAGAAGAAAAATGTGGTACATTTACACAATGGAGTACTACACTGCAGAAAAAAAAACCGACAGCTTGAATTTTGCAGGAAAATGGATGGAGCTAGAAAACATTATTTTGAGTGAGGTAACCCAGACACAGAAAGACAATTATCACATGCACTTACTCATAGGTGATTTTTAAACATAAAGCAAAGAAAGCCAGCCTACAAACCACAATCCCAGAGAACTTAGACAACAATGCGGACACTAAGAGACTTACATAGATCTAATCTACATGGGAAGTAGAAAGTAAAAAAAGACAAGATCTCCTGAGTAAATTGGGAGCATGGGGACCTTGTGGGAGGATTGAAAGGGGTAGGGGAGAGGCAGGGAGGGGAGCAGAGAAAAATGTAGAGCTCAGTGAATATCAATAAAAAAATGGCAATAACCAAAAAAAAAAAAGAATTTGAAAGGCAAGTTTACTGAAAAGAAGGAAGAGGAAAAGAGTAGAATTAGGAGAAGAGAAGACGAAGAGGACAACTTATTTAAATCCCTCCAAGCAGTCTTTTACCTTCTAGAAAAGTAACATTTGAGCAAAACTATCATCTACAATAGAGCAATAAGTAATATGATGTCTTTCTGTCAACTGAACATATGAAATTAATTAAAACATTGTGATGGATTCTTTCTTAATTATTTGAAGTGGGAAGACTCATTTCTAATCTAGATCTTTTGAGGTGGGAAGATCCACCTTAATCTGGGCCACACCTTCTGTGTCGGCCTATAGAAACAACACAGAAGACGGAAGCTTGGTCATTTTGCCTGCTTGCTCTTATTCTTCATGGCAAATTCATTCTTTTGCTGGCATTGGAGCCTACTTCTTCAGGATTCCAATTTATACTAAAATGTGCCTGAGACATCCAGTCTTTCAGACTGAACAACTACTGGATTGTTGGACCTTCCATTGGTAGACAGACATTGTTGGATCACAGCCTGTAAGCCAGTGTAATACATTCCCTTTCCGAAGACAGACAGACAGATGGATGGATGATTCATTCTACCAGTTCTATCTTCTAGAGAGCCCTGACTACTACAGGTAATATTTGCCATAACTATTTATTATCTACAAATAGTTTTAGTATAAATTGTTGGATGAATTCAATGGCCCTTTCTTGAAATATTATATAGTAATTTGCCAAAACATTTGTAATTTTTCTTTGGAATGTTTGTAAGACATTAATTAGGGTGAGGTTTTCAAACCTAGGAACTAGACGACAGTGGGTTTATCTTAAAATTTAACTTTTTGCCCATGGTGGTCCATTCCTATAACCCAGCACTCTAGAGGCTGAAGTAAGATCACAAGGCAAAAATAAGCCTAGGCATATAGTAAAACTATCCCAAACAACAATACAAAAATTTTTAATTAAACCATTATTTTCTTTTTCTTAATTTTTCTTACCTTTCTTCCTTCCTTTTCGTTTTCTTCTTTTCTTTCTTTCTTCCTTTTTGTTTTTTTAATTAAAGTCTATGGCTATCCTTTTCCTCAAGGCCTAAAATACAGCAGGAATTTTCTAAATGTGAAGACTTGAACGTACCACTAGATGGAGTAAAAACAAAAGCCATCTTTATCTGCAATTGAGGCATTTTGTCGGTTTGGGGCTAATAATCTCACTGGATTTTAGGAGCTCAAGGTCAGCTTCAAAATCGAGGTTGTGGCTGTTTAGGAAGTGTTTTTGAGTTTACAAAGTCAAGCGAAACAGGAACCTGCGCACCTATGATACCTGCACTCAGGAAGTAGAGATAGAGTTCAAGATCATCCCCTACTAAATGGCAAGTTTGAGGCCTGACTGGATTACATGGGACTCTTCCTTTAAAGGGGGAAATGGAGGATAGCCGCCATTATAAAGGCTTCCAATCCTGCCTGAGCTGTGTGGATAGCGAGTTCCAGACTACCCGAGGCTACAGTCTGAGACTTTGGGTTTAGAAAGTTAAAAAAAAAAAAAAAAGTTGTTTTTGTTTTCAAAAGGCACTTAAAGAGCTGTTACACCAAGAATGTGTAAAAGGGACTGCCACCAGAATTCCATGCTTCCCATACCAGTGCTCTTCTCTATAAATGCTGGCAAATTCTTACAGAACATTACAATAAACCAGAATTTTAGGCCTTAAAACCCTTTCCATTTTTGTATGTGTAATGCTTGTGTGAGTGTGCGTGAGCGCAGGTGTTCTCAGTATCTTAGGACAGAAACTTGACCTTTGCTGCTGATGCCAGCCCGGCTGATCAGGCCTCCCCTGCGGCTTCCTTCCATAAGAGCGTGCCCTGCTGGGGTCCCAGGCATGCACTACCGCCTCCAGCCTCACTGGGGCTCTGGGGATTGGAACTCAGTCCTCACACTTAAACAGCAAGTATTTTACCCACTGAATCATCTCTCCAGACCCAAATTTTATACTTATAATACACACACACACATACCATCACATATATGTGCTTATGTCTGTTTGGTGTTTTTGCTTTTTGCTTTGGATGGGTACTGAACCCAGAACACTTGACATGCTGGGTAAACTGTCTCTTGAGCTACAATCCAAATCCTTTTCCCAGTCTTTGTAACAGTAATAATGTTAGCTGCAAGGAGTCTGTTTCAGGTGCCTGAGTTGCTATGCATAGAGCACACATTACGTATATAATTCACTTGATCTCAATTCTGCCTACCATCTCAGAATAGTACTCCCAAGGAAGTCAAGATACTGCATTGGAATGCAAGTCACAAATATGGAGCTACTTCGGGGGAATTGGCAGGCTAACCTGGACTAGTACTCTTTTTTTGGTGGACTTTTTCTGTTTTCAAGATAGGGTCTGTGTAGCCCTGTAACTCGCTCTGCCATCATCGCCCTGCTCATTTTTCTTTTCGAAAAAGAAACCAGACACAATGTGCGAAGATTGGCGGGAGAAGAGGGCATTCACGTATTTTTCTAAATTCCTCAGCTTAATTCAATGCTTTGCATCCAAAGACAAAGAAAGGCAACATTTTAGTTTAGAAAACGATTAGATTTTCTAATTGCTAACAAAATGTTCAAGGACCTCATAACACAAAAGAAATATCCCATAGGAAGGGAAAACCCAAGAGTACGGAGAAGCAGGACCAGAAGTCCTTCGCTGCTAGTTCAGGCCAGCCAACTCCAGCAAGAGCTGCGGGACAAGACACGTAACTGGAATACAAAAGACCGAGGTTGGGAGTGCAGGCAAACAGCACCGTTCGGCTGCCACCTTGACTCACTGCCCACTCCGGCCATGCGCACACACCTTGGCCCCATCCCTCTGGGTGCTAGAGGCCCGCTCTGCGGCAGGGCATTTCCCCCGCGGGAGTGGGGGTTGTAGGAGCCGAGTTCTGGGTGTACTTCCTACAGCTCTAGGAAGCCACCGAACACGGACCAGCTCCGTTACTATGCTTGCGGCGCTGGCCGGGCCTGACCCCAGCCCCTGACGCCCCGCGGCTGACAGAGCCCAACTCTTCGCGACGGCAGCGGAGTCCGAGAACCCCAGGCCGATCGCGGCCTCCAGGCGGGTGCGGGGCTGGGCGGCCCGGCGCCGCAAGGTTCTAGGCTGACGCGCCTTCCGCTGACATTTTTTGTGGTTGAGAACGCGCGATGACCCGCCGCAGGTCTGAACTTTCTGGCCCGCTGAAAGCCAGCGAGAAAAACAGCGGGCGTGAACGAAAGAGCAGCACCTACAGCCCGAAATTTAGGGTTAGAGGAGCCGCCGCCCGCCGGGACGCTCTTAAATACCCGGGTCGGCGCGCGCGCTGATTGGCCGGCGCCCAACTCTCGCCCGTGCTTGCGCTCTCGCGCTCTCTCGCACTAGTGCTCTCCTCCCACGCCCTTTGACCCCACTCCCCTCTCCCCCACCCCCTTTCCCTTCCCGGCCTCTTTTTCCTAGACGTTCTCTCTCAAAAAATAAAAAAAAAAATCTGGGCGGTGGTGGCGCAATCCCAGCACTCGGGAGGCAGAGGCAGGTGGATCTCTGTGAGTTCGAGGCCAGCCTGGTCTACAAGCGCTAGTGTCTGGACAGGCGCTAAAGCTACACAGAGAAACCCTGTCTCGCAAAAAAAAAAAAAAAACCCAAAATAACTAAATAAATGAACAAATGAAAAAAATAAAACGGCCAATTTCCTGCTGTGAGCACAAATCGCGCGCGCGCGCGGATACACACACACAGGTTTGCGAACATCACTGAGACTTGGCTTCTGAAAAACATCAGAGGTGATATTACTGATATTTTCACTAACACCCCTCCCCTCAAACCCAGCCACCCCTGCCGCAAGGCTTGATGGTTTATGTCTTTAATCCCAGCACTTGACAGGCAGGGGATCTAGGAGTTTGAGGCTACCCTGTTCTACATAGTTAGGTCCAGAAAGAAAAAGGAACTAAAAGGGTTGAAGGTAGAAACACAAGTCTATAATACCAGCATTTAGGATGCTGGGGCAGGAGGTCAGCAGTTCAAGGGCAGCGAAAAGTTAAAAATCTCCTTTTTTATTGTTTTGTTTTCAGGTTGTTACTTGTCGCCCACCCTTTCACGCCTGAGTTTTGTTTTTCTTCTGCTGTTCTCTGCATGGCAGGGAAGGCTTCTAACTAACTTGGTGTCTACATATCCACTGGGAGAGCACCACAGTGGACGTGGAAGAAAAAGACAAATTTTGTTGTTGTTGGTTTTGGATTTTTGTTTTATTTATTTATTGATTTTTTGAGACAGGGTTTCTCTGTGGCTTTGGAGCCTGTCCTGGAACTAGCTCTTGTAGACCAGGCTGGCCTCAAACCCACAGAGATCCCCCTGCCTCTGCCTCCCGAGTGCTGTAATTAAAGGCCTGTGTCACCACCGCCGGGCTGAAGACAAAAGATGCATAAATTGGCACAGTGGCTCTTAGCTGTAGAATTCAAAACCTAAAAAGGGGGCCCCGGTATCCGTGATTCAGCGGGTAAAGGCAGTTAACACCAAGCCTAATAACCTGATTCCCATCTCTGGAACCCACACAGGGTCCTACTAATAAGTAAACAAACAAACATGTTAGAAACAAACAAATGACAAAAAACAACAGGAGGCTTGTAAGAGATACTGTCTGCTCAGGCCTTGCTTGCAGAACTCTCTCTAGCAGCTAGCTACACCATATACATCTAGTATTCTTACTGAGGCCATTTTAGCTAGAATTTGATTTCTTTGACGGAGAATCCTCTGGAAAATTACCCAACTCTATTCTAGGAACCCAAGGTCAAGATGCCCCAACTAGCTTATCTGAGCTTTTGTTGAACTGCTTTGCTGGTGCAAACCTCTACCTCCAGCTAACCACTTTATCTTAGCTTCTAGTACAGAAACCCCTCCAGCTAACTGCTTATCTTAGCTTCTGTGGGACTGCTTGCTTACCCAAAACCACCCCTACAAGTACCTGTCGCTGGGTTTTGCTTTCGTAAACCTCACCCTTGCTGTGAACAGTGGGTGCTACTCTCAGGACCAAATACCTGAGTGTCATCCCAGCCAGCTGGAATAATGAATTTCAATTGGGTATAAACTGTGTCTGAATGGTCATCTTTGCTGGGTTCCTGTAACAAGACTTTCAGTTGTTAGCCTTAATTTACCTTCTTGGCTAGAGCCCTCCTCTCCATTCTAGAAAATATGCTTTTTCCTTGGCCCTGGTCTGGTTTTAGTCATGGGCAGGGGCTACAAGTCTGGCAAGCACTTCTATACCAAGACAGTCTGTCAAAAATAAATAAATGGAACATGTACATTCCTCTTTCTGAGAGAAAAATCAAGACTACTGCTTCCCATAAAAGCATTTAACTTATTTTTATGGGCAATTAATGCATGTTAGGTCTCAGGAAGCCCATTTGTCTAGAAATGAGTCAAGTTGGACTATAGGATTTTTGGTAGTTAGACAAAAGTCAGCATTCCTCAGGAACTTGTGATAAATGTTTTCTGTCCCCAGGAGTCATTTTCCCCAGCTACTCATCTTCCTTATTGTGTGAAGTGAGGACGTGGCCTCTCAAAGATGTGGGTGAGGGGAAGGTTGTTACGGTAGACCTGAGGGAGAGAACAGACAGACAGACAGACAGACAGAGGCTTCTGGAGGAGCTCAGAGCAGGGCGAGGAGCAGCAACACTGAACATGGCCCAGGAGAAAGCGAGTGGGAGGAGAGCAGGAGAGTCAAGAGTGAGGAGGCCGAGTACAAAACCAGGGGAGCACACGGCCAAAATCGCAGGGTTCTATAGAAATGAGAAGCCCGGGAAAGGGAAGACCATGTCTGGCAAAGTTTAAGGTCAGGGACAGGGTGAGAAGAGCTGAGAGGAGCCAGGGGCACCGAGTGAGCCTGGAGGCCACCATGCTCGTTGTATGTTGACAGGCACCAGGGTTCGCCATTCGTCTGGAGTTTCTTTTGGACCTGACACTTAAAAAATCTGCAAGAATTGTCCACCCCTGCTCTTTCTCACTCCTTTGCCTCTCTTACAGACAGCCCCGGCCACACCCAGTCGGCTTCTCTCTCTGCTTCGGACTTCTCCAGAAGCCTTGGGTACTTTCTCTTATTCACCATAAATCCTTCCCTCTAACGGAGTGGCCATTTTGGCAGTTTCTTTCCAGTGCCCCATCTCATACAACTGTGACCAATATTATTACAAAATGAAAAAAAAAGAAATAAGAAAGGAAGGGAGGAAGGACATGACTGCTGCTAGGTTCAATGTGGGAGAAAGTTTATTGTAGGCAAAAGGGAGACACAGCCAGAGGCAGAAACAAATGGGGGAGCCATGTGCGGAGGGCAAGGGCAAAGAGGGGAACCAGGTCCAGCAGCCAGGAGGCCCAAGGAGAGGAGAGGTAACCAAAATGGATTATATACGGAAGGGCAGTTGGGAGGAGAGAAATTTAGGGTAGGGGTGGGGTATGCCATCCAGGAGGGCCCTGTAACAAGTAGGGATTAAGGAATGCAGGGAGAACCTGGCAGTCAGTGTCCAGTTTGATGTGTTAAATAGGCACCTTCGCTATTTGTCCTGGGTTTGAAACCTAACAATTGCATCATTTCCTGCCCTGTTATATTGAGAGCCAGGCCCAGAGTCACAAGCCTGTAAATTCCAGCTACCTGGGAGAGTGAAGCGCAGGGATTACAAATTGAAATCCAGCCTGGGCAATGAATATAACAGGAGATCCTATCTCAAAATACAAAGTTAAAAAGAGGGCTGGGGATATAGGTCAGTGGTAGAGTGCTTAGCATGCCTGAGACTCTAAGTTTGAGTTCCAGAACTACCAAAAACATTTTAAAAAAGTGGCCATCCCAATAACAGAAATGTTTTTTGTTCTCCCATAATTAAAATACCCAGTGTTTTGTACACTCAAAACATGTTTTACTCATCATTTTTTGTCTGCATTTCAGAAGCATCTTTGGTGTACTATATTGGGTCCAACTTCTTCAAATTCTGCAGCAGTGATCCACATGTCTTGGAAGGCAGACAAGGATGCGAGAATAGACCCCCCCATCCACACTGATATTTTCCTTTCTGGGGGAGCGATAACCTGCACAGGGGTATTGGCCGGTGCCATCTTTGCCACATCCTTAACCAGTCGCTTGTCTAAACCAGGGAAAGAGGTGGATCCTCCAGCAAGGATAATATTGGAGAAGAAGCCATTCCTGAGATCCGTGTCGCAATTCATGATGCTGCTGAGGCACATCTTATCAATGCCAGGAGCGTCAACATTCAGAAGCCTTGGAGAGAAGAGAGCCTCTGGGCAACGGAAGACCTGGTTCTGGAGTTTGATAGTCTTCCCATCAGGCAGTGTGTACATTTTCTCTAGGCCAGGTTTCTTGGCCATTTCCTCCCCATAGTTCATTGCCACGTAACAGATATTCTCCTTAATGTCTGTAACAATCTTTCTGTCCCCAGTTCTAAGCAGCATGACACCATCGTCCTTCAACAACATCATGAGGTAGCTGGTGAGGTCAAGTCCCGCCACATCTAGCTGTTTTACACCATGAGGTAGACAGTAACCTTCAAAGACCGGCACACACTGAGTAATTCCAGCACCTGAATTCAGCACCAGGCCAGTGGTGAAGCCAGCAGCAAAGAGTGCCAACACAGCCTGGACAGACAGATAGAAGGCAGGGACGCCCAGGTTTTCAAAAAACACTTCGGAGAGGTGCTGCCGGTCCACCAGTGGGTTCAGTGCAGGCTCTGTAACCAAGACTGGGCCATCCCTGGGCTTCAGGTTCAGGTTATAGTCATAGATATGCTTCCACATGATCTCCATGTCCCCCCAGGAAGAAATGAGACCCCGGTCCACTGGATAGCTGAGGGAGAACAATAAGATACGTAAGTCTTGTGCTTTTGTGGTTGTTGTTAATGTTGGTTTTTAGATTTTATATAAAATTATATATAAATTATATTATACATTATAATTATATATTATAATATAATTTATATACATAATATATTATACATTATATATTGCATATAAATATGTATGATATAATATATATATAATTTGATAGTTCTTGTTTTGAGAAGACAGCCTCACTGCATAGCCCTTGCTAAGCCTAGAATTCAATTTGCAGACCAAGGTGGTCTGGAATTCAGACTCTTGCCTCTGCTTCTGCTGGGCTACATAGATCTTTAATACGTTTCCTCTCTGGTCTGTTTCAGCTAACGTGAGTATTGACCAGTATTGCTTTCTGGTCAACAACAGAAGATAAATACCAGTAAATGGCTACCTTTCTCTACAGTCATTTTGTTGGGAAATTTCCACATTCTGGTATAGTTGTAAATAGTTCAAGAGACCATACCAAATGACCAAAGCTATAAATTAAGTCACATTCTTAGGCGGACACCTATACATTTGAATACATTTGTGTAAAGAGAACAGAGGTTTTTGTGAGGGGGTTTCTCTCCCTGGTCCTTTTAGGGTGGCTTTAGCGCTGGACTCTCCGCCCTCTTCCACACCCACCCAGGCTGCAGCATCCCGTGGTACCTGATGGACAGGAAGCTCCTGCGCTCCTGAGCTTGGTCACCCACACACAGCTCCAGCGCGCAGTCCACCGCAGTGTTGTGGCCCTTGGTCCGGCCCAGAATGTTCGGGTAAACGAACTGGGGCTCCCGGGTCCCAGCCAGGCCCGCCTTGATCATTTCCGAGCCGCTGTCGATCACCACCGGTGGCTGGTAGCCGCTCATGTCGCCGGCGCTGCTGCCTCTGCGGCCTCGGGGCCGCCCCTCCCGGCCTGTGCCAGGGCAAGCACCCGGAACGCCGCGTCACAGAGGCCCCAGCCACCCGCTGGCCCGTGCGACCGCTTCTCGCTAGGCTCAGCCCCACCGCAGCCGCTGGAAACTCGCAACCTGAACACCAGAAAGCCGGGTTTCCCTCGCGAAACATACGAAAGCTCACGATTTGCAAGGAACTATAACAAGCTATTTTTTTAAAAAACGACTGTCCCAAAGTCCTTGAGTTAACCAGAGTGCTTCTGGGCCACGGGGAAACTAGTGGGCGCTCTTGAAACTGGGGAATGGCCTGAGAATATTGCAGGAACGCTCAACCTCGGGGGTGCTGGGGTGTGAAATGAGTTTATGTCCTGTAGGTATGGTAGACAATGCCACGTCTTTCCTGTAGTTTCTAAAGGTGTACGCAATTAAAAGGGCAGAACGTTTTTGGTTGTTTTGTAAGACATTTTAGCGAGGCTAGCCTAGATAACTCACCAGAATTCCCCTCTTCAGCCTCTGAGTTCGGGGGTGCTTAGCTCCCCCTCCTTCCTCCCCCCTTCTCTTCCCCATTCCTCATTCCTTTTTTCCTTCTTTTCCTCTTCTTTTTCATCTTTTTGAATTCTATCTCTAGGTTCTCCGAAGCTAATTTTCATTTCCTGGGGTTGATTTTTAGAAATGACACGTCTGTCGGTTGGTAAGAAAAGAAATTCCTTAGTTTATTATGAAGTTCAGAAAGAAAGTACATTGCGCGACAAACGAGCGTCTTTGGTGTCTGATCTCGCGCATCCCTCATTTAGGGGTTTTAAAACTGGTACAAATTAGAAACTTTGGTAAGTATTCGGAAGCAGTATGGGGAAAAAAATGTAACTTACATGCCCTCCCACCAGAAGCAGGCGGAGGCGAGGGGACTCAGCTTCCCCAGCAGGAGATCATAGTCTGCGAGAAAACCAAGCAAAAGGGCCAGGAACGAGGGTGCCTGGTCTCTAGCGGCGGGGATTTGCAAGGAGTCTGCAAACAAGTTCAGACTTTGAAATAGTTTCAGCACCATTTAGTTAACGATGTGACTTTTTCGCCCCCCTTCCCCACTGAAAATTACATGAGTCTTAAAACATTTGCAAAACATATATGAGAACATCATATACCAAGAACCATTCACCAGCCCAGGGCAGCTGGGTTTCCGTAGTGTAGTGGTTATCACGTTCGCCTAACACGCGAAAGGTCCCCGGTTCGAAACCGGGCGGAAACAAATGCTTACTTTTAACTATTGCTTGTTGTCTGGACTTCTCAAAAGCTAGACTCTCAAAACCTTGATGACAAATCCTGCAAGTGGCAACTTGCTACCCGAGGAAATACCCTAAGAAATCTGTTTTTACTCAACTATTTTAATGTTGAAAACAAACACCCCGGGAACACCAAGCAAAAAGGATTGATGAGGTGGCTGTTGATCCACCAGCCAAACAAAACCAACTGTTAGCTCTATCGCCTCTGGAACAGTTTTGTATTAGCCACTTACTTTTTCCTCTCGAGATTCCGCTTTCCCTTCCATGCCAAACTGTGTTTTATTTTAATCTGTATGATAAGTTCACTATATATTTCAGAATTAACCCGTTATCGAAAGGAGCCCGACAAAAGGGTAAAATTAAAAATAAATTTATACTCAGAAATATAAAATAAAGAAGTAGCCTCAACATTATTCTTATTAACACGTCTGTGGTTTTATTCACGAATTCTTATAGAGATGTTATAATGCAAAGATTCCGGTAGGGGGAAAGTCTCAGGTTTTCTGAGACTGTCTTTTAAAATAAGTCATGGGTAAATTCCGTAAGGTCCAAAAACAACTTTCTTAACAACAAAGTTGTGGTTTTTAAGATTTAAGACGTCAGCAGAGCCTAGGGAGGAATCTACCCGAACACATCAAAACTTGCTGGCACTTTCGTGCAGTGCAGCGATAACTGTGCGCTTTTTCCTTTACTGCAGAAAATCTTTATTCGATGTAAATAATTGTGCTAAAATTGTCCTGGTTCAGATGCAGGAAAACCTTTTTCCGGTAGAAAGCCCACCTTCCTCTCATGTTGCGCATGCCCAGTGCGCCCGGCTGGTTTGCTTGGCTTTCGTGCTTCTCTGCCTCCTGTCAGCAGGTAAGGGCCTCCTGGAAGATGAGCGTCCGCGGGCCGGCTCAAGCAGAACTCTGGGGGTCCCAAGAGCTTTCGGGTATGCAAGAGAGGAAGGAGTGATTGGTCTCGACTCAAGCACATCCCTCCCACCGGCCACGGTCAAGAGCCAGGGTGCACAGCGCCATAGTCGCCACTGGAGGGGCGCTAATGAAGAAAGGATGACAGGAGAGAAAGAGAACTACAAGTCCCAGCATGCAGTGCGCAGTGCGGCTCCCGCAGAGGCCGGCTGTGCACTCGAGCCGGGGGTCGGCCCAGATGCTGCGGGCTGACTAGGTGAGCGTCTGGCGTAGGATGTGAGTGAGTACTGGAAGTGTGTTCCGGCGGCCCGGGCATGCCGG
The DNA here is from genome assembly GCA_004026605.1 of Ondatra zibethicus. NCBI lineage: Eukaryota > Metazoa > Chordata > Mammalia > Rodentia > Cricetidae > Ondatra > Ondatra zibethicus. The sequence continues at coordinate 24,956 of PVIU01006748.1, forward strand.
GAACGGTAGGCCTCTGATGAGAACCAGCTCGCCCGCCCTAGTGGACCTCGGGAGTCCTAGCGCCGGTGCCCACCCCGGACCGCACGTCCGGACGTGACGCCGCAGCGGAGGAGGAAGGGAGAGGCGGGGCGCCGCGCTGACGTCCTCCCAAAATGGCGGCGAGAGAGTGAAGAAACTGTTTCCCTTGGGCGGCTACCGGTGAGTGCCGCCCTCTGTCCGGCCCGCGGTCCTCGCGATCTTGGCTCCCGAAGTCTTGCGTGGCCTGGCGCCTCGGAGGTCGAGCGCGTTTCGGGGTGAAGGAGCTGTCCTGGGAGGGGCAGCATCCGCGGTAGCCGGAGCTGCAGCCCGTGCCGTGGGAATTCGCGGGAGTGCGAGCTGGGAGGAGGGCAGGGCAGCGGAGGCCCGGGCGGACTGGCTGGGGCTGTCACCCGGCGGCTGCCAGGCTGGCCGCGGGCAGGCGAGGGGTGTGTCCGCCTCTGGGGAGTGTCGGAGTCTTTGACAGCCCTCGTCTGGTCGGGGGCGTTCCCGGCCCCCTAGCACCTGCCTAGCGCTGGTCTAAGCCTACAGGTTTCAGTGACCTGAGAGCAATTAGAACAGCTCGCGTCGCGTTCTTATCTCCGCTGCCTCAAGAAGTCATTTGTTAGTTTATTTGTTCAGGCACCTTCAGGTAAATATTACTTCTGAGCTTGAAAGTTTGAGGGGTCAACTTTAAAAGCTTAGGGTTTTAAGACCTTTTTTTTACAACTCATGAAATTGATTTTGTTCACCATCATTTATTGCATTGGCGTCCTAGTTCAGTAAAACAAAAACACTTAATCACCGTGTGTTTGATGAGGCTATGGGGGGGGCGCAAAGTAAGAGCTCTCTCTCTTCGTCCAGTTTAGTCTTTGATCCTTCTCCACCCTCCCCTACCTCTGCTTGGGTGGATGTCTCATGAAAGCTGATGGTTATTGACTTGTCTCTTCTTTTCTTTCAGATCAAGGGTAAAATTCTGATACCAAAATGCAGTATTCGCACCACTGTGAGCACCTTTTAGAGAGACTGAACAAACAGCGGGAAGCGGGCTTTCTCTGTGACTGTACCATAGTGATTGGAGACTTCCAGTTTAAGGCGCACAGGAATGTGCTTGCCTCCTTTAGTGAGTATTTTGGTGCGATCTACAGAAGCACTTCTGAGAACAATGTTTTCCTTGATCAGAGTCAGGTGAAGGCTGACGGATTTCAGAAACTGTTGGAGTTTATATATACAGGAACTTTAAATCTCGACAGGTAAAGTACACGTTTTTCCTCAGTTATGAAAGCTAGTCAGATGGTCTTTAGAGCTCAAGTGCATTCATAGTTTTCCATTTACTGCACACTCATCCTCAGTCTTGATATGCATCATGTATACATGCACGTATATATGTGTTTGTATGTGTGTATTTGTATATATGTGTATGTGCTTATATATGTGTACATACTATACACAATACTCACACACATGACTTCAGTAGCTCTGTTTAGGATGAAAAGATGTTTGATAATCACAGAAAACACACCTTAACATCAAGAGTTCTGTCCGACGTACTTATTTACTCAAAAAAAAAAAAGCTCTTTATTTGAATTTTGCAAATGTGAATTATAAATGGTAGATTCTAAGTGAGTTTCAGTTTCCCATTGCTTTTGGTCTTCGTGGTCCTCAGGCCTTCTGCTTATGAGGTATTTGGAGTAGAGTGTTGAAAGTACCGCCTCTGGGCTCCCGCCCTGGTACCTTCCATTGCTAGCTCTAAATAGCCATGCACAGAGCGTCTGGACTGTGGTTCTAGACCATCACCTTGTGGGAAGAAGAGGAACAAGAACTCTGTTGCTGTTGTTAACCTACCCAAAGCTTAATCAAGCCAGAGGCTTGCTGTGCTTCTCTTAGGACTCTAAGTATTGGGCTCCAGTGACGCCTCCAATGGTCGGGTGCTAGCCATGCCACCATGAGTAGCTGATTTTGGGTTCCCAGCACCAACACGAAAGCATTTTTGTAAGAACAGTGTGCCAGGGTGGGCATAGGTGGTTCTCTGGAGCCCACTAGCCAGCCATCCTGCCTAGCGGAATCTGTGAGAGACCCTGTCTCATATGAGAAGGTGAGGATTAGCAGAGGACAGCTAGAGTCATCTGTAGCCACCACACACAAACACACGCGCATCTGCAAGTATGCGTGCACATGAATGCACACGTACTGCTATGTCAGAAGATGCTTGCTGCTGCCCCTTCAATCTTATCGTACAGATATATTGTGTCCTTCTATACAAATTAGACTAATAGTGATACATTCCTAGTTGTAGGAGAAAAGGTAGAGAGGGCAGAAACAAAGAGAATTTGGTCAAATTATGCATGCTTTCTTTCCTTCGTTTCTTGTAGGAAGCATGAACACGAGTAGAGTATTGATTGATAGAACAGATTTACAAGTCAGTCATGGTGGTACAGGCCTTTAATTCCAGAGTTTGGCATGCAGGGGCAGGCGGATCTCTGTGAGTTCCAGGCTAGCCAGAACTACTAAAAGAAAAAAATCATTACAGGCATTGGAATTAGATCTTCCTGGCTGGGTGGTCCTATATCTCCTTTAATAAGCCCTTTCTGGGCCTTAGTCTCCTTGTAGATGTGAGGCGGCCATTACTATTGGTATTGCTTTAGAGGCGAAGTGAAGACTTACTTGAAGCCCCACCTTGCAACAAGTGTTAGTTTACTTTATATCTTATCTTCTTTCCTCTTTACCCTGTTTGCTTCTACATTCCTCAAATGAAGATTAGAAGGGGGAAGAACTGTGAAATTCTGCTGCCTACTGAAAAGCACTGTTTTTGTACACATTCTTTTCCAGACCACCTCTGCAGATGTATGCATGTACACAATTGAGATCCTTTCCTTGTGTCTTGCAGCTTATTATGAGAATGTACTTTTTTTTTTTTTCGAGACAGGGTTTCTCTGTAGCTTTGGAGCCTGTCCTGGAACTAGCTCCTGTCAACCAGGCTGGCCTTGAACTCACAGAGATCCGCCTGCCTCTGCCTCCCAAGTTCTGGGATTAAAGGCGTGAGCCACCACCACCCCGTGAGAGAATGTACTTCTTATGCATGCTAGAACCAAAACACTGTTTGATTTATGTTTTAGACTTGTTTTTTGGGAATAATAAGCAGTGATAAATTAATCTCCCACAGTTACCTAAAAGTGGTAAATAATTGATTAATTGGATGTTTTGATTGATTGCTTCTGGTTAAAGATTGTAGGATATTTAATAGTAACTTCAGAGCAGTAGATTTTGACTTTAATTTTTACCTTTTTAGTTTCTTTTTAACTTTTTCTTTTTGTTTTGTTTTGTTTTTGAGATAGGATCCCATTCTGTGTCTTACAGTGACCAGAAACTAGCTCTGTAACTGAGGATGACCTCAAATACAGTCCCCAGAGTGCTAGGATTACAGACACACTCCTCAGCCTCAGTGCTGGGATTAAAGGTGTATGTCACCATCACCTGGCTGGTTTCTCTTTCTTGATTAACTATTTATGAAAAAAAAAGATTTCAAATTGACTTGAACATACTGGGAGCACCTTTCTTTGTGCCTTCATGCAAAGAACCAGTCTAAGAAGAGCAAGTGTTTATTTCTCTCTCTCATTAGTGATGAGATTGGCTCAAGAAACTCCCGCTGAAACCCAACATTACTGGTGCATCGTAGCACTCAAGAATGGCCTTTATATCCCCTAGATTATCAACAAAAGGAAGCTTTGCAGTCTCTGTGGGTATAGAGAGACTGAAGGAGGCTACCTTTCACTCTCCTCCCGCTAGCCTCCCTCTCAGAGATTCTGCATGTCTCCACTTCTACCTCTGTGCGAAGCCCTCTTGCCCTTACACCTTCTGTTCCCTGTCTTACGTCCTATTGGCCATCGAAACTGCTGCCTCCCACACAGAAGCCAAACTAAACCTTATCCCACCGATAAGCCCCCTCCACACACACACATTCTATCCTCACCCTCCTCCAACTCAGGTTCAACTCTGGACTATCCCAGGTGTCCCGCTTCTGCCTGTCCTCTCCTTTTATCTACAATAAACCTTCTCTTCCGTCATACCTAGGAGCGGTCATGTCCTTCCTTTGTTTTTTCATTCAGCTGCCCTTATAGAGGACTCTAAAGTTCAAAGCACTCAGGGTGACTCACAACTTTTTGTAAGCTCAGCTCTAGAGAAATCTGATGCTGTCTTCTGTTTCTGTGGGCATCTGCACTCAAATATACTTTCTCTACACATACACATGCACATAATTAACAAATATATTTCATTAAAAAAACTTATTGTTTCATGTGTATGGGTGTTTGTTTTAGCCTGTGTGTATGTCTGCATCACTTGCATGTCTGGCGCCCATGGAAGCCAGAAGAGGGCGTTTGGATCCCGTGGAACTGGATGAGCCACTGTGTGGGTGCTAGGAGTGAAACCCAGGTCCTTTGGAAAAGCAACCAGTGCTCTTCATTGCTGAGCCATCTCTCCAGCCCCCCAAAATGAATGTCTTTCTTTCTCTCTGAAAAAAGGGGAGGGAAAGAAGCAACAGAGTAAAAAATTAAGTTATCTTAAGAGCTAGATTGCCTTGGTTATTTCTTGGTTCTAACAAGTTACTTAATTTCTTTGGATCTCTTGGTGGGGGTGGGGGAGAATATGTGTTTGTATTGATTAGGATTGAACCCAGTGCTTCAGGATAAGCTACCCAATCATTCTCCCGCTGAACTTCCCCAGGCACAGCCCTTGAGAATTGTTATACCTAATTAAATGACCTTCAGTGACTATCCAAAAGATAAAAAGGAGTTTGGAAGCACTGTAGCTTAAAACATATAACAAAAACACCTTTTTTAAAAAAAGATTTGTGCTGGGCTGTGGTGGCACACGCCTTTAATCCCAGCACTCGGGGAGGCCGAGGCAGGCGGAGCACTGTGTTCAAGGCCAGCCTGGTCTACTAGAGCTAGTTCCAGGACAGGCTCCAAAACTACAGAGAAACCCTGTCTTCAGGCAAACAAAGATTTGTTTTACTATTTTTTTTCACATATTTGTGCATGTGTGGATGGCCTTGGAGGCTAGAAAAGAACACTGGGTCCTTTGGAGCTTGAGCTACCTGGCATGGGTACTGAGAACTGAACTGTAGTCCTTCTTAAGAGCAACAAGAAGATCAGTTTTTGAAGTAAAACTCTTGATTGGTTTTCTTCATCCAGTGTCTTAACTGAGATTATAGGCTGTGGAGTAATTTGTGGAGATTATTGTTTTGACATTATACAGTTAGTATGTGACCTAATGCTATTAGTTTTGTTGTTTTTAGAGTTTATTTCACTTTGTTATCTGTTTGGTGATTCATTTGATGGAACACAAAGCACAAATATACTTTGAGATCAACAGATTAGTTAAATATATTAAGTGCTAGAGTATTTGTTTTTATTCCATGAAAATATGTATAATGAAATGTTTATTGTCAGTGGTGATGCTGTAACATACATGTAAAGAACATTTTCTGATAGATGTTTGGGACACTTACACTTTTATTTTTACAAATGGAGAATTAACTCAATTGTAAAGATTCATGATATATTCTAAAAATTACCACAATGAGCCATAAGAAAATAATTTCCTGAATAATATTTTCTTATGTAGGGGAGAGACTCAGACACAGTATATGCCAGAAGTTGATATGTAATCAGTTTAAAAACTTGAATGAATTTTCCCATAGAATAAAATATTTTCACTGGGGGAATAGGTTTTCACATTCACTTATATGGCTCTTTAGCCTACAATGAGTTGAAAATGATTGTCATAAAAGACATTTTATTTATTTATTTTTAACTTTAGACCCAAAGAAGAAAGACCTTTTAAACAGCCAGGAGAACGCTAGGAGGCAAAGGTACAGCACAGCAGTACTCTCGGAGACAGAGTGTGACTAGATGGTGGTCAGAATTTGGTAGAGATTAGTGCATATGCAGGATAGTCATGGAGATTCCAGACAGTCAATGCACTGATTATTTTTTTATTTTGCTTCAAATTTGAGCCCCTCTTAAAAAAGCAGTAACAGGATCGTCATCATTATATGTTTTCAACTATAATTGGAACCCTTTTACTGAGTTACAAGGAAGAAAGCAGAAGACAGGCTATGTTAATGAACCAAGTGACCCTTGGCACAGTGGCAGGCGGGGAGTTTCCTCACGGGTGTGTGTATCTGTATGCTTAGATTAGCTCGAGACGTCACCCTTCAACATCATTAGCAGGTTTTTTTTTTTTCCTTCGAGACAGGGTTTCTCTGTAGCTTTGGAGCCTGTCCTAGAACTAGCTCTATAGACCAGGCTGGTCTCGAACTCACAGAGATCCGCCTGCCTCTGCCTCCTGAGTGCTGGGATTAAAGGCATACACCCAGTCATTAGCAGTTATTAATACCAATTTAACTCTTGATTTTACAACTGAGGAATTTTAAGCCAGCAGTGTTGCCTCACCCTGGTTAATTCATAGAATGCTAGACCAGTGCTAAATATAGCAGTCACCCTTGTCTTGTACTCCCAGCGGAGGGTCAGTATGACTGGGATGTTGAACAGTGTGGTTTGTCTCCCATACAAAGCTAACGTGATACACTTTCCTGCAATAAGCTGAGCTAGAGAGAGGTCAGCGCATTCAAAACCTTTGTCCCTCCCAGTTGTAATTCATGGGCCAGCTGCATTGACCTAGCAGGGAGTACATTGCAGCTGCAGATTCTCTGGCACTATCATTGATGCCTGAATTTTAGTCTTCATTAACAAGACCCCTTCATGATTCATATTGACAGTAAAGTCTGAGAAGCATAGTTAAAAAAATGGTCTGGAGAGATGGCTCAGGGGTTAAGAGCATTGCCTGTTCTTCTAAAGGTCCCGAGTTCAATTCCCAGCAACCACCAACCACCTGTAATGAGGTCTGGTGCCCTCTTCTGGCCTGCAGGCATACATACAGACAGAATATTGTATACATAATAAATAAATTTTAAAAAAAATACCTCACAGAGCAGAAGGGAGAAGTGGGAAGTCTGAAGAAGCCTCAGAGGAAATGGGAGGAAGCAATGTATTGTCAGCAACATTAAAAAAAAGAAATTAGCAGGGCATGGTGTGCATGCCATTCATCCCAGCACTCAGGAGGCAGAGGGAGGCGAACGCTGTGAGTTTGAGGACAGTCTGGTCTCAACTACATAGTGATACCCTGTGTGTGTTTTTGTGAGTGCAGATGCACCCGTGTGTAACACAGCATACATGTGGACATCAGGGTCTTGTGTCTGTCTCTGCTGTAGGAGCGCTGAGATCCCAGGTATGCACCATCACATCAGCTCTTACATAGGTTTTTGGGTCTTTGGGCTTGCTCAGCTAATGTTTCTACCTGTGGAGCCAGCTTGCTGACCACCCAACAACCATTTTTCAATTCAAATGTTTTTGTTTTGTTTGTTTTTTGTTTTTTTTAAGCAGTCAGAAAATATAACATTTTGTTATTGTTCATCAACATCTATAAGTAGGCATTCTTTTCATTTTTTTAGTATCTATGATATCAGAGATACCTGTTCAAACATTCTGTCAAATTATGTTTTATAAATTTGTTACTTAGTTTAAATCTTTCCAGAATTCTGCTTCATTATTTCTTTAAAAGGCATGCAGGTGTATGTGCAGTTGCTTCAGGTTTTCCTTTTGATCAGAATGTTGTCATTGAGCCTTGTTTCCTTACAGTTGGAATGTGAAAGAAATTCATCAGGCTGCTGACTATCTCAAAGTAGAAGAGGTGGTGACTAAATGTAAAATAAAGATGGAAGACTTTGCTTTTATTGCTAGTCCCTCTTCTACAGAGATATCTAGTATTACTGGAAACATTGAATTGAATCAACAGACCTGTCTTCTAACTCTTCGAGATTATAACAATCGGGAGAAGTCAGAAGTATCCACAGATTTAGTTCAGGCAAATCCTAAACAACGGGCATTGGCAAAGAAATCGTCTCAAAGTAAAAAGAAGAAAAAGGTTTTCAATCCACAGAAACCAGGACAGAATAAAGCAGCACAATACCCCAGTGATGTTTTAGAGAGTGCGCCTGTGGAGCTGTTCCTAGATACAGGTAAGTTGTCCTCACCTGTAGACGAACAAGTCGTCCAGGGAAATGATAATTCAGAACTCGAGTTGACCTCAGTTGTGGAAAATACTTTTCCAGCACAAGATATTGTGCAAACTGTTACAGTCAAACGGAAGCGCGGCAAGTCACAGTCACACTGTGCTCTGAAGGAACACTCCATGTCTAATATAGCCAGTGTAAAGAGTCCCTATGAACTGGAGAACACTGGCGAAGAGCTGGATCAGCGATATTCGAAGGCCAAGCCAATGTGTAACACATGCGGGAAGGTGTTTTCAGAAGCCAGCAGCTTGAGAAGGCACATGAGAATACACAAAGGAGTCAAACCCTATGTCTGCCACTTGTGTGGAAAGGCTTTTACCCAGTGTAACCAGCTGAAAACACACGTAAGAACTCATACAGGTGAGACTGCTTTGTTTTCCTGCTCTGAGATGGCTTGTGTTGTTTTGGTTTCTGTTCTGTTTGGTACTAGGGATTGAGCCCAGGCCTCCGCTGAGCACACCCTGTGCTACTAAGTTGCATCTCCAGCCAGTAGAGATGATATTAGCACACAGCATTGATGACCTTTCCAAAAAATTGGCCGTATTCTTTTATTTGTAAAATGTTTTAGCATTAGACTCTTAAAATCTTATTCGTAATTGTAACCAAGTATTAACAGCTCATTGTTATAGTTGACGCTTTAAGTTCTAGTGCATCAGGTTCTTACACCATTTTCTCTTATAAACTTGGTCCTAACCCCAGGCCCTAGCTGGGTATTGAACCTAGGGCCTTGAGCATGCTGTGCAAGTACTCCGCCACTAAGCTATAGCACTTCACCCTTCCACATATGGCATTTTTATTTGAGACAGTGTCTTGCTAAGTTGTTCAAGATGGCCTTGAACTTGCCGTATAAGTCTTGGATTTGCAATGCCTCTGTGTCAGCCTCCAGAGTAGTTAGTGTTTTAGAGCTATGCCATTAGGCCTGGCTTGGTTCTAGCTTTTAAAGTATTTAACAGAGACAATATTAAAACTCAGTCCAATATTTACATATTACCAATACTTCTTTTTACTTGCTCCTAGACTTCATTGGTTTTTGAACATCATTCTCTATCAGCTTCTCTGTTTATCTGTTTTACATGACCTGCTGGCAAAATGTGAGCACCTATTAGTACACATAGTACACATTGTGTTTTATACGTTTTTCTTGCCTTTCACTGTTACAATGAATTTCTTTCCTACTAGTTAGTGTTTTCAGTAGTCTGGAAGGACATCCCATTTGCTTTTGTTACTTAGAAGTTATCATTTCCTCTGAAGACAAAAACCACTACCGTTGGCGCTCTTAAAGCCTTCAAAGTTTATAAAATTTATAACTTTAGCAAGTTATACAAATGTTATTGTTCTTTCAGGGGAAAGGCCATACAAATGTGAACTGTGCGATAAAGGATTTGCTCAGAAATGCCAGCTGGTCTTCCACAGTCGCATGCATCATGGTGAGGAAAAACCCTATAAATGTGATGTGTGCAATTTACAGTTTGCAACTTCTAGCAATCTCAAGATTCACGCAAGGTAAAAAAAACAACAACAAAAAAAACCTCCGAGTTGTTTGATCTTTAAGTAAGTTAATTAGTTAATTATTGTAATCTAATGAGTACCTTTTTTTTTGTTTTTTTGAGATAAAGTTTCTCTGTGTAACAGCCTTGGCTGTCCTGGAACTCCCTCTGTGGACCAGGCTGTCCTTGAACTCACTGAGATCCACCCGCCTCTGCCTCCCAATTGCTGGTATTAAAGGCGTGCGCCACCTCTGCCTGGCTTGGGTGGGTTTTGTTGTTGTTGTTTGTTGGTTCTTTTTTTTTGGATGAGTACATTTTTTTATGAGTGCCCAGAGCAAGCCTCATGCCACACCATGCTGATGATTTTATGCTTGGCCTTCTGAGTTTTCACCTTGCTTTCATCTTCCTTGCATTTCCTCATTCCTCTCTTTTGGAGTGGGAGTTGTGCTGTGGAATGTGTGTGAGCTGTGTTTTCATTTTTATACAAGTGCTCACAACTCAATTGCCCTAAATCTCTGAGGCTTTAGACCTGGACTTCTGAGAGATTCTCTGACTCTTAGAGGTAGATGAATGCATTCTCATGGGAGATGGGCTTGAACATTTAGGGCTGGAGGTAGAATTTAGTTTGGAGCTGAAATACCTCCCGGATTCTCATTTCTGGAAGGTATAGTTCCAGTACAACGTTCAGGAATGACTTTTGGGGAAGTGGCTCTGACCTAATCAGAGATTTAGGGGAGGTGACATTTTAGGTGTTAAGACCTAGTTAAATAACTGCATCCTGGGCCTGGAGAGATGGCTTAGTGGTTAAGAGCACTGCCTGCTCTTCCAAAGGTCCTGAGTTCAATTCCCAGCAACCACATAGTGACTCACAACCATCTGTAATGAGATCTAGTGCCCTCTTCTGGCCTGCAGGCATACATGCAGACAGAATACTGAGAATACTATATACATAATAAATAAATAAATCTTTAAAAAAAATAACTGAGTCCTGAGCCTCTTAGGAGTTATGTTTTGCCTCGCCCACCCCCACAAGCCCTTCCTCTTCTTTTTCCTGGTTGTTGTGATAGCTCCACCATGGTCTTCCAGGCACTGTGGCTGCAGTAGACTCTGAATGCCTCTGTATGTGGGCAATGCGCCTAGTGCTTTATTCTCAAAGCAAATGAACTTACATTTTCACTTCTCACACCCTGTAGCTTTTTTTTAAAATATTTATTTATTATGTATACAATATTCTGTCTGCATGTCTGTCTGCAAGCCAGAAGAGGGCACCAGACCTCATTACAGATGGCTGTGAGCCACCATGTGGTTGCTGGGAATTGAACTCAGGACCTTTGGAAGAGCAGGCAATGCTCTTAACCTCTGAGCCATCTCTCCAGCCCCATACCCTGTAGCTTTTGATGGGTAAAATTTGACCAATTTTTTTACCCTCTTTGTTTGTTTGTATTTTGTTTTTTTGAGACAGGGTCTTGCCATATAGCCCAGGCTCATCTCAAAACCCAAATCCTCCTATCTCTCCTTCCTGAGAGCTAAGATTATAAAAATATGCCTTTGGTTGGAATTTTTTGTTTGTTTTGTTCTGTGGTGATAGACATTAAGCTGAGTCTCTAAAATGCTAGACACGTGCTTTACAGCTGAGCCCTGTTTCCAGCCGTTGACTTCGTTCTCACTGTGCAGTGTGTTCTTCAGCCATGTCTTCCTTGGGCCCTGCTTATTTGCACTTCTTTCCTAGCCAAACCTCCAAGTTTTTCAAAAATTCCCATTTGCCTTTACTTTCTGTAAATCTGGCTAAAAGTAACCCATGACGTCTTTGTATTGTACTGCCTCAAAATTTCTTCCACTGGAATAGTTAAATCTTTAAACCCAGTTCAGAGTCTGATAGCATGGATAAAATGTACACAAGTTATTTGCCAGTGTGCAAAATTGTTCTCAAGTTCAGTTCCCGGCAGCACTGTTTTCTTCTACAACTCGTGAACACGGTCTTTGTTGTCACATTCCCTTTGCTGTTTCTCTCCTCCCCCTCCCCTTCCTAAAAATTGTGGTCCAGTTGACCTCAAACTTTTAATATTTCCACCTCAGCCTCTTGAGTGTTGGAGTTATCGGTATGCATCCCTCAGTCTACTTCCTGTGAAGTCCACATTTCTGTGAGGATTATGCTCTTCTGAATTTGTATCAGAATGACCCACTAAGCTCTTCTTGTGTCTTCCTAGAACTTCCCTAACCTGTATCTCTAAAGTTTCCCTAATTCCTCCTAAAGTCAATTCTAAAAGCTTCTGGACCATATTGTGAGATACAGTCCCAGTGAACTCATCACTGGTGCTATTGTTTTCTACATACCCAGCTGTCCCTGAGACAATATCTGAGGCAGCTACCCTAAGATGGAAAGATCTGTGTTGGCAGATAGTTGCAGAGCTTTCAGCCAAAATCTATTGGCTTCATAACTTCTGGGCCTTAGGTAAAGCAAACCAATATGACAGAGAGGTGTGGTGGAGGCCATTGCTCATCTTATGGCAGTCAAGAAGCAGACGCTGAAGAGGGGACTTGGAACAAGATATATCTTTCAAAGGTATAATCTCAGTGACCTGCTTCTTCTAATGAGGCCCTAGCTAGTTTTCATCACCTAATATCACCACAAGCCTTTGCACTTGGCCTTTAGGGAACATTCTAGATTCAACTATTATTAACACTTGGAGTTAGAGGATTTGTTTTAGTTTAGCTAAAACAAATTGAATATTCAAATGACAGTCAGAGGGAAAACAAGATATATATGCACAGATGCTATAGGTAGGGTGCAATGATGTGGAACTTTTCTTTCTTTAAATTACATTTTTATTTTGTGTGTGTTTGTGTATACCTTTACAGTAGGTGGCATGCCTGTTGAGGCCAGAGGACCACCCGAGGGAGTTGGGAACCCAATGATCAAACTTAGGTGGCAGCAGGCCCCTTTGCCTACTGAGCCAACTCACTGGCCCCAGATTTCTTGTGATTTAGTAAAGTATGAAGCAGCTGGCAGCTGGGTGTGAGGTGATGAGGAAGGGACAGGTGTGTGAGGAAGAGCTTCCGACCAGTGAGGCGGACTGTCAAAGGATTGCTGTATTTGGGGTTTGGTAATAACTATTGTGCTGCTAGCTGCTTTTTGTCAGCTTGACACAAACCTAGACATGTAGGAAGCTGGAATCTTGGTTAAGAACATTCCCTTCATCAGGTTGCTTGTAGGCAAACCTATAGGTCATTTCTTTGATTAACAGTTAATGGGAGAAGTCCCAGATCACTGTGGTTGGTGCCATCCCTGGGGTGTGTAAGAAAGCAGGTTGAGCAAGCCCTGAGGACCAAGCCAGTAAGCAGCTCCCTCCATGGCCTCTGCTTCAGTTCTTGCCCTGTCTTTCTTCAGTGATGGATTGTGATATGGAAATATAAGCTGAAATAAATTCTCTCCTCCCCAAATTGCTTTTGGTTATGATCTTTATCACAACAGCAGAAACCCTAAGACAACTATATAATGATGATGGCAAAAGTTTTGTTTTTTTTTAAACTTATTTCAGAACTATTCTTTTGATAACTTAAAAAAATGGGGGGGGTTGGGTTTTACATAGAAACAACAATTGAATTTAAATGTGTAGTCTTAGCCTGTTAAGATGAAATAAAATGCTGCATGAAAAACTATGTAAAAAAATACTTGATCTATGTACTGACCTCTAGATTGCTCTACTTACCATTGTATTACTTTCTGTTTACTAACAGGAAGCACAGTGGAGAGAAGCCATATGTGTGTGATAGATGTGGGCAGAGATTTGCCCAAGCCAGCACACTGACCTACCATGTCCGTAGGCACACTGGAGAAAAGCCTTATGTGTGTGACACCTGTGGAAAGGCATTTGCGGTCTCTAGTTCTCTTATTACTCATTCTCGGAAACACACAGGTAAGAGTGACATACAGAGAGACCGGCTGCAGTAAGAGTATAGATAAAAGAATGGGGAGTTAGATATCTACATTGGTATTTTTGGAGCTATGTTCATGACTTTCACGTAACTCTTAGATTAAATACAAGGTAGGTGAAAGTTTTATCTTGTAGTTTAGGCTTGTTGAAGTAGGATAATTCTGAAGATAATATGTGAATTGAATTGAGACATGTTTTTATGACTAGAGAAAACCTCGTTAACCTTTTTTTTTAGAATTTATCTCCTTTGAATAAGTGTATGAAGGGGGAATTAAGCTGGAGGTGGGTTAGGCAACTTGTTTTGTGACCTGGGACCTCCTTTGCATAGACACTCTGAGATTTGGAACACAGACAGATGCGTTAAGTGCAAATTACCAGTTCTGAAACAAAGGGACCCTTCGTTTGTAAGCAAGATTTGAAATGTGGCTTAAATTTTTTTTTTTTTTTTTTTTGGTTTTAAGAAACACATTGCCCAGGAGATCTCTTCTAGGAAAGATAAGGCATTTGCAGAAGTAATGTTGTAGTATGGGAAAAATATCAAGCTAGATAGATGATATAAAACTATAGTTTGTTATGTTGGATTACTGAAAATGCCTCTAAGATACAATGTAGAAAGGCTTTCATATAGATGATATTTTAAAAAGCTTACTTTAGATCACTTGTAATTGATAATATTACATTGTTATAGTACGCCACTCCGCTATCTTTTATTTTCCATCTAGGTGAAAAACCATACATATGTGGTATTTGTGGGAAAAGTTTTATTTCCTCAGGAGAGCTCAACAAACACTTTCGATCCCATACAGGTCTGTGTTTAGGGAGAACGTATCATTTTTTGTTCTCTCTTAATTCCTTTGTATGTAAACCTTGACTTTGAAACCATTGTGGGCTATATAGTTTCTAGTCATAACTTTGTGATAATAAAATTTTAATGCATACATATCAGGTTTTTATTTGTTCATTTCTTTATTTTTTAAAGTTGTTTAGAGTATAATTTAAACTCGGTTAAGAATTGTGTAGATTTTCCAAGAAATATGCCAGATGTCTATTAAACAAAAATGTTTATAGTAAATGAATAAATATATAAAAAATGAATAGATAACACCAGGGAGCTGTCAGAATTAGAAAGTAGTGTTCTTATGTGCAAGTTTCCAGAATAGATTATAATATCAACATATTTATTATAACATGTAATATGTAAATAGTATGAAGAAAATGTTGAATATTAAAAACTAAAAGAAAGGAAAATGCTACTTTTAAAATGTACTGTTCATTTCTTTTCAAAAACCTGTCTTCATAATTCTTGTCCAGAGTAATAGGAGGGTCTTGGTGAATTCATTGCAGCTCCTGTATCCTCATGTCCCTTGGTTTTGGGGTAAGGTATTACATGGCTCTTCAGCCATCACCTGACCTCCATAGTGCTGGAGAACAAACTCAGAGCCTTACCTCTCAGCTACATCCCAGCCCAAACAGTTCTTATTTGAAAGTACTTATATTATAGAATATCGTAGTCTTTCTTAGAAGACTTCCTCATTGGTGAGGTGTATGAGAGCAAAAATTATAGCTATACTTTTTCCTAGTTCTGTAGCCAGATTTTAGCATATGAATGGCATCCAGTATATATCTGATAGCAGTAAAAAAGATTATTTTTTGAGAATTTCAGATAATGAGCATGCTTAATTTCCCTGAAATTGGCTTATACTTTCTATAAAGTAAAGTGTACCTTTGTGTCTAGGATTCTCATCTCACTGTCACAACAAGTGATTAAAGTAACTTTTTCGTTTTATTTTTATAACATTTGATAGTTTGTGTCTGCTGGCATGTTGAAAATACCGAGTTTTTAAAGTTCTTATCTTGTTTTTCAGGAGAACGGCCATTTATCTGCGAATTATGTGGAAATTCTTACACAGACATTAAAAATTTGAAGAAGCACAAAGCAAAGGTCCATTCTGGTGAGTGCATGTGCTTAAAGCCTGCGCTGCCCTGTGGTGGGGCCTGAGCAGCTCAAGATAGACACTCAACAGTGTAAGTTAGAAGGTGTGGTTCATGCTCATCACCTCAGTAGTCAGGAGCTGACGCAGAAAGATGTGAAATTAAAGACCAGCCTGACTATAATCTAGTTGTCATCGGCTTGAGCCACATAGTGAACCCTGCCTCAGAAAACAAGTAGAAAACCCAAAGAAAACAGGGCTCAAGGCTCCTGTGCTTAGGCGTAATAACCTGAATTCTATTCCCAGATCTTACAGATAACAGGAGAGAACAATTTCCTGAGAGTTGTCCTCTGACACACATATATACACTAACAAACACACATACACCCAAAATAAACAAACAAGTAAATAAAATGAATTTTAGAAAACAAAACAGCAAAACATAGATTATATACATATAAAGTAGCTTTATAATTTACAGAAAATTTGTCTTTCCACTTCTTTTGAAATATTGAACTTCAGTTTAAAAAAAAAAAAAAAACATAAAATCTCCAGGGTCTGGAGCGATGGCTCAACAGTGCTGCTCTTCCAGAGGACTGGGTTAGAGTCGCAGCACTGACATGGCAGCTCACAGCTGTCTGTAACTCCAGTTCCAGTGGAGGGTTCTGATGCCCTCCTTCTACTGGCCCCACAGGCATCAGTTACACGTGCAGGCAAAACATTCGTACATATAAAATAATAATAATAATAATAATAAAATACTTCAACTATTTCCTCCTTTAAAAATATGACTTGCCAGCCGGGCAGTTGTGATGCACACCTTTAATCCCAGCACTCAGGAAGCAGGGGCAGACAGATCTCTGTGAGTTTGAGGCCAGCCTGGTCTACAGAGCAAGTTCCTGGACAGGCTCTAAAGCTATACAGAGAAACCCTGTATCTTCAAACAAGCATATACATGTATATGCATGCATACATATATATCTATATATATATATGTAGATAGATAGATAGATAGATAGATAGATAGATAGATAGATATAGATAGATACACACACACACACACACACACACACACACACACACATGATTTGCCGCAAAGCATGCTGGCACATATCACACACCGAACTTAGGGGACAGAGGCAGGAAGATTGTGGTTCAATGTGAGCTACATGGGCATCCCTGCCTCAGAACAAACCATGACTTGTGAGTAGTTTCAAAAATGAAAGTTAATATAAGCAAGCTAAGTAGCATTATTCTCCAGAATGCAGTATGGGTAATTCAGACAGTAGTTAGGAAGAAAAGAGCTATCGTGCAGATGAGCCTAGAAATGTGGAAGGAAATAGAACTCTGGTAGCTCAAAAATGCTCCATCAGTCTAGGCAGCCAGAGTGCAGACTTGTACTTATGGCATTCTACCAAGATGAAAAGTATCACAAGTATGTAGATGATAATAATGGGTGTGATAGAATGCTCACCTAGCATGCATGAAGCCCTAGGTACAATATCCAGCTCCAAAAACTAAACATTCTGTTAATAAAAGTCATTGTAAGGGTTAAGGTAGAAACATCTGACAACTGCAGTGAGTGTTCAGCAATCTGTTTAATACTATGGAGTACACATAACTGCAGGGCAGACAGAGTTGAGCTAGAGCTTACAACATGGATGTAACTCCAGAGATCTAACTAAATTAAGATTGTCAGACATGGTAAATACAAGTCCTAAATAAGAGTTCTTCTGAAGCATTGGAATGGGCTTAAGTTTAACCTAGACATGGCAGCCCATGCCTATAGTCTCCCAGCACTCAGGATGCTGAGGGAAAAACGCGGCTGACTGCATGTTCAAAACCAGCTTGGGCTGCATAATGACAGTATCTAAAAAAGGGGAGGACTGTCAGAAAAGAAAAAATTTATTCTTACGAAGTTGAAGAGAGAAAAGTTCGGAGACTGGAGATAGCAGGATGGGTCAGTTCAAGCAGAAGACATAGATGAGACAGCACAGGTTGTTTGTTGACTGGTTAGGCTGAAGAAGACAGAGAATTGCAGCTTAGTGAGACAAGTGATGTGCTGTTAGCTGTCTGCTGAGGCTGCTGGAGTCCTGTCAGCATTTCTGGGGTGGCAGCAACATGTTAAAAGCAAAGTCAAGCAAAGGTGCATCTTTAGTCAGTGTGACAGTTTCTCACCTTGGGAGAAATGATAAGCACTATACTGCAGTCTTAAGCCACATAATAATAGGAACTGCTTGTTAAAATAGCCAGTGTACAAAGGTCTGTTTACTTTACTGCCCGTGTTTGGAGGGGATTAGAAAAGTTTAGCTGAGCATTTGCCCTCAAGGAATGTCTAACCCAGTTAAGGATTTGAGTAGAGTATTAAACAAGAGTAAGAGGAATGGGTGCCACAGGTAGGAATATGAAATTGGACAAATATGTAATAAGGTAGATGAGAAAAAAGTTCAACCAGATTTCGAATGGCTAAACCTGTTTATGTACTGGTATTTGTGCTTGACTCTGCTCTTGAAGCCCAGATATGCCCAACACTAAGTATCAATACAAGCTTAAATCAGGCACATTGGTGAGAGAGAAACAGGTTGCACATGGGTTTGGAGACTAAGTGTAATTTCTGGTACTTGTAAGTAGATTAGCCTACCTCAGACAATTCTTTAGTTTTGTATTGTTAAAGACAGGATACTTTCTGACTTCCATTTCAGGTACAGATAAAACTCCAGATGGCAGTGTAGAGGACCATGCTTTAAGTGAACAGGATCCCACACAAAGAAGTCCTTTGTCAGAAACTCTAGATGTGAAGCCTTCAGAGATGACTCTCCCCTTAGCGCTTCCACTGGGAACGGAAGACCATATGCTTCTGCCTGTCACAGACAGTCAGTCTCCAACGCCTGACACACTGTTGAGGGCAACTGGGAATGGATATTCAGAGCCACAGTTGATTTTTTTACAACAATTATATTGACTTTGAGGGCATGGAACTGCTCAGACATCCCTGGTAGTAAACATAAACATCTCTGGTAATGTGCATATTCATATTAATCCCCATGCATTTGAGCTGTGTGGGAGTGAAAGCACCTGACCCTGCGCCTGTCAGTGCTCATGCTGGTCTTGGCTCTCATTGTAAACAGCGCTTCAGGGAGAGACTTCACTGTGGCAGCACTATTTTGGGTGGTAAGTTTTAGACACTGTTAGAGCTGCCTTAATTCCATTCTTATTTTTGACTTCTTTGTTCCTGAGGTAAAATCTGACCTGTGGATTTGTTTTTATTGTTCTTTCTTAACTGTTTAAGCAAAATCTACAGTACTATCAACTTCAAAGTGTTTCTGTTTGTAAACCCTGTGGACCAGTATATAAACTGTTGGGGGGGTTAAATTTCATATTTATACCTATGAAAATTTAGATACTAAGGAAGAATTGTGCTATTTATTAATATATTCCTTTAGAGGTAACTTTTCTAATAGAGCCAAAAGAAGTATTTCTCTTAAAACCCAGAAAAATGTATGTAAATTTTTGTTCATTTAGAATGAACTTAGTATTCTGGAGTTAGCCAGTAGTCAAATCAGTTTTTGTTTTGAGTTGAGACTATATTTTTTTAAATAGATATTTGGTGTTTTTAAGTGGTTAAAAGACGGTTTTGAAATTTGATTCATTTTATATTTTATTAGATTTGTAGATTATTGGAAGTGAATATATAACAAGTTTGAAATTTTTGATAAGCCTATCTTTTATCGGATATGCACTTTTTAAAATAAATGTTCTAAAAAGAATTTTCTAGATATAAAATACATACTAGAAATCACTTGGCTTCTCAATTTGATATATTGCATAGAAAAATCAAGAAACTTGAGTAGCTTGCCTAAAGCAACACACACACACACACACACACACACACACACACACACACACACACACACACACACACACACACACAGGATTACTATCCTAACTTCAATTATAAGCTACACTTTTTGATTATCAGTTTATTTACCATTTTATATTTGAGTTTTCTGGAAGTATGGGCTTTTAAATTTTATAAATTAAACTACAACTTTTAGTTGTTGGCTTTAGCTTCATAGTGGTCCTTCCATTCCAGGAGGATGTAGAGAATTCAGTGTCACCCCATCCTAGACGCTTGCTGCCACTTTTCCCCATCCCACTTTCCTCCATATTAATTTATTTCACTGCCTCACCCTTGTATTTTAAATTACAGTTTCAGAAGGTTAGTTCCCATAGTACTGATAAAAATCGCGACTATTTCTCATTTCTGCCATGAGTTAGTTATGCTTACTTGTTTTCATGATTTAAACTACACTGAAATAAATTCAATATGTTTACCAATATTGAATTCTTTAGTCATAATTCCCTGTTTGGGTCCAAGTCTCAGAAATGAGAAGACATAATAAAGTTCTTAAAGACTGAAGTAGTGATACCTTTTCTAGAGCATATAGCGTTTTCACAATAAATTACCACCAGTGAACTGACTTAACTGGAGAGAGTGTGAAATAACCACCTTTGTGTAATGAACTTATTATTTTACTATTAGCTAAGAAATCTGTGTGTATGTTAAATGAGCATTCTGAGTTTGAATAAAATCTGTAAGGTTATGAAATGTTCAGCTAATTATTCTGGTTTAAGATCAATAACAATTTGCTGGAATGTAACAAAACTAAAGAAAATTGGAGAGTCAACCCCTTTTAACAAGTTTGCCCAAGTGCAGAGGTTATGTTTAATTCACATCTTCATTCATCCAAGCGTCTAATTCTTGGGGCCGCCAACCGGCTCCCAAATAAAGACATGGAGACTTATTGAATTATGAATCCTTGGCCTTAGTTTAGGCTTGTCCCACTAGTTCTTAACTTAATTCTGCACGTTTCTATGCATCTACATTTGCCTCAGGGATTTTTACCTTTATTTCATTCTGTATGTTCTACTCTTCTGCTTCCTCCATATCTGCCTGTCTGACCCCTGGCATCTCCCTGCCTTCTGTCTCTTTCTTCTCTGCCCCCCTAGCCTAGATAACTTCCTACTCTCTCTCCCTTGGTGTTGGCGGTTCAGCTTACGAGACCAGTCAGGAGCCTTAGGCAGGCAAGGAAAACAGCACACATCGTAACATAGTTAAGCAAATGCAACACATCTTTGCATTTTTTAAAGTGCTATAGTTAACTGACATGGTAGCACGTATCTGCAATCACAGCATTCTGGAAAGTTGAGACAAGAAGACTAAAAAAGATTCTAAAAACTGCTGTGATGATGTCATAGTTATATAAGGGCAAAAATTGCCCATTTCCTCAAATGTAATGATAGTCTTTTTGTATTTATTTATCTTTTTAAATTTTCAGCTAGTTTCACTTTATAGTCCACACTGCCCTAGTTCTTCTGTGCAGCCTAAGGTGCTCTCATACTCAGGGCTCTCCTCCCTCATCCTCCAGATAGGCAATACAATGGCTAACCTGGTAATTAGCATTTTGAAAGCTTCCAAATTTGTCATTTTCAGTATTATTTTATATGATTGCAATATGGAATAGGTAAGTTTTCTTTTAATTTGCATTACCTGCATAGCTAAAAATTTTGAGTTGATGTGGCTTTAGTTATCGTTTGCTCTTCCAGAATTTCATGTGAAGAAAGCTGAAAGCCTGGGTGTTCTCTCTTCCGTTTTCAGTACCACACTGTTACTTATTCGAGCCTGTGTGTATTGTAGATGTATCTGGTCATCACTCTAACACACAGAATCCCTGGGCTAAGCGCTTTGTTTTGTTGTGATGTGGTGTTTTGGGAAAGACCCGTAAGTATTACAGAGAGTTTTGAAAGTCTTTAAAATGCTGAATATCTTAGAAACTATGTTCTAATTTTGTTGTGTATTTGTATTATTTAACTCTAGTGTTAGCTTTTAGACTTTTTAAAAAAGAAATTGTAGATTATATATGATATGAGTTTTTCTGTTTATCAAGGTTTATTTTGGGGTTAAGCCCACTGAACCTCTCAGGGTCCAGAAAGATGGACTACAGCAGGCGGAGCCTGGCTGGGGAAGGACAGCCTGACTGAGTGAGCACGGCCCTCCTGCACCTTTATTCCTGGGGAAGGGAGGCAGGGAGGAGGAAAAGGGGCTGTGCTCCACAAACGCTTTCAATTTTATAGGCGTACAGACAAATTAGCTGTTCCGTAGGCGGTAACAGTAGTATCAAACATGCATTTTACAGAATCAAAAAAAAAAAAAAAAACCCAAAAAACCGTGGGCCTGAGGAGGAGGCATTTTACACCTCGAAGGGGGCGTGGCTGTGAAGCTCCCTGACAGCTGGGAACGCAGCCTTGGTAGCCAGGGCCTGGGAGGGAGGAAAGGTGCCTGATTTGCCTCAGTGCAGTTGGCTGAGTTAAAAGGAATCTCTTTTGAGGCTTGCTTTTAACTCCAGTAGGATGTCCAAGTGAGAATTCTCTCTGAAGCTAGTTTTAGCAACTCAGGCCTTTTTCCTGTATAAACAGTTCATTAAAATGTTAATCAAAACCAAGGTGAAGGGTAATAACAGCATATTAGCAGTTTGTTAAGGTAGAGCAGACCAGTAGATTATACCTTTCTGAGTTTCTGTTAGAGCAGACACATTGCCTCCTGTTTAGGGCTCCTTATCAGTGAATGCTGTCAATAAAGAAAGTTTGGGGGACTAGTTTTATGTGGATTTTGGCTATGAGAACAAAGGTTTGACTGAGTGAATGCTTTCACACCAGGGCTTCACAGTGTGTGTGGGGAAGGTATCCTGTTGCCCTACAGGAAAAGTCAGGTTTACACTGCTGGGCTACTATAGGAGGGAGAAATGCCATGATTCCACAGATTTATACAGAATTAACAGTGACTTATCCAAAAGACAGGTGTTCCCACAGCTCTGCTGAACGGGCTTCTCCCTGTGAATGTGTATGTATACACTTCCCGTGTCTGTCTATTGGTCTGTCAGCTGTACATTTGCTCTGTAATATTTGTGGGCTCACCACAGCTGTTGAATTGTATTCGTGTTTAATTCCATGGGATTATTTCAGTAGACCATTTTAGAAAGCTTTTTCAAGATTGAAAGTTCTGTCAGTTTATTGCAAAAAATAGTTTACCATTTCTGTACATTTTAATCCTACAGGGATGGCACTACCAGAGCAGTTAAAGCAGGTAGTTAATTATATACACTAATTTTTAAAATATCCTAGGCCAATAGTTGTAATGCCTTTATTCCTATCAGAATGGCATTTAAGAATAATGACATCCATACCCAGTTCAGCTTACTCTGCTGAGTCAGACGGTGCTGGGGCAGATGCACTAGGAAAGCCCTGGAGCTGATCTCAGTCCCATAACCTGGGCTGCCATCCCGAGCACTCTTGGTGCTCTGTATTTGAGAAGCACTTAAAATGGAATTCTTGAAATATAATTTTCTATCTTTTACATGGATGTTTTAGTCTACTATTTGGCTGGAAATACCACCAAATAAAACAAAGTTGTGTTTTTCACTTACTCATTTGAACAACAATGAAACTGAGTTATTGGACATTGGTTTTTTTGTTTGTTTGAGACAGGGTTTTACCGTGTGTAACTGTGTTGAGCTTGGATACATCAAATAGCCCAGAGTAGCCTGAAGTCACAGTGATCTTCCTGCCTTCGACTCCTGATTTGGGATTATAGCTACACATTCATCTTTTGAGACCATGGCTCAGCCTGTTCTTTTGCCCTCTTCAACCCTTTCCCCCATTTACTGATGAAAGATTTGCTGTATTTAAGGATTTATCATATAAACATAGTAACCTTCCCGAAAATGTACTAAAACAAATAACTCTACCCACCTTACAGTTGGGTGAGAAAAATCAACAACAGAAAAATAAGCCATAATGCTGAGTACAGTACAGGAGGTGTGAGCGGCCAAGAGTAGTGGGATGGAGAGAGAAGGGACCGTTTTTCCCAGCAGACAGGTGAAACGATTGACGGAAGTGACACGTGGCTGATTGAAGGGGAGCTGGGCAGAATGCAGGGAGTGTCCGATGAGAAGAAGGTAGCAGCCAGCTCTGGCTAGCACAGCACCCATTCTGACTTATTTGAAATAGTTTTTGGACAGGGTGACATAGCTAGCCACATTTATAACCCACGCTATCACACCCTCTGGTGTTGACTGCTGGAGGGCAGATTCCGTATTCATGACCTCAGCTGACCCAGTGCCTCTCCAAGGAGAAGTGGCCCTTAGGCTGGCAGCTGGCCGCGCTCCCAAGAACTCGGGGCATGAAATGCAGCAATATTAAGTAAGGTAGGGAAATGAAAAGGCCCTTCAGAATTGGCCTGGAAGACAGTGGAGAAAGTCCAAGTCTAAAGGAAGTGAAGTGTACTAGAGAACGCTGGTGTTTTAACCAAAAGATCATGTCTCAGACAGACAAAGACACAGTGAAACCATTCCTTAGAACAGCATGAAAATGAGAGTGTGGAGGGTAAATAAGGTCAGCATTATTAGGTTTTGCTTTTTTTTTTCCTTTTCCATACAATGTATTTTGATCATTGTTTTCCCCTCCCTCTAATCCTCCCAAGCTCCTCCACACTTCTATCTGTATCCAACTCCAGGCCCTTTGTCTCTCTCTTAAAAAAAATGAAAAAAAAGAAAGGAAGAAAGAAAAAGACACACAAATGGAAGCCAAAATATACAGCAAAAGACCAAATAAGACAGAAAATACCCAAAAATCAATTTGAGATAGTCTATAAAAAAACAAAAACAAAAAACCCATTTGAGTTTTTGTTTGTGTTTTTAAACAGGGTTTCTCTCTTTAACGGCACTGGCTGTCCTAGAACTTGCTTTGTAGCCGACACTGGCCTCAAACTCACAGAAATCCACCTGCCTCTGCCTCCTGAGTGCTGGGATTCCAGGCGTGCACCACCACTGCACAGTCTCCTGATAGCTTTTTGTGTCGGCCATCTAGTACCGGGCATGGGGCCTATGCTGAAGTGAGTGGGTGTTGGTAGCGGATAGTACCGGGCATGGGGCCTATCCTGAAGTGAGTGGGTGTTGGTAGCGGACAGCTTCTTGGTTAAGGGTGTGAGCCCTTCTACTGCCTCTCAGCACTGGGGCCCTGTCTGACTTTAACTGTGCAGGCCTGTGAGTGCTGCCAGACTTTGAATTCTTTTTTTTTTTTTAATTTTTCGAGACAGGGTTTCTCTGTAGCTTTGGAGCCTGTCCTGGAACTAACTCTTGTAGAGCAGTCTGGTCTCGAACTCACAGAGATCCGCCTGCCTCTGCCTCCCAAGTGCTGGGATTAAAGGCATGTGCCACCACTGCCCAGCTAAGCCTTTGAATTCTTATGTGTACCAGACCTGTTGCATCTGGAGGATACTGTTCTCGTGGAGTTGTCCGCCCACCCTGGGGGTCTTCTTCCTCCTGGGGTGGTGGTGTGCAGAGGGCATTCTAGTGCCATGAATGCTCATCAGTATGGGGAAAGCCTCCAGCTAGGAGTGTTCCATGACAGTGAATGCTGTCTGCGGCAATAGGGCCTTACCGTCAGTTTGTAGAGAGTAACCAATAGTCTGCAGTAGCTTGAGTTGTTTGGGGGTCTCCATAGGACCCTCTGGCCAACAACTGAATTTTATGTAATCCATTCCTGGCACTGGAAGTTTCACTTGGTGGTGGAATATGTCTAGTTGGGGCATTCTCTCCCCTGCTGTTTGGTGACTTCATTTAGACTTCTTTCATGTATGTATATGTTTTAGGAAGTTTCTGTAGTAATGGGGTTCTTTGTGTTAGCTGTCCCTCCTTCACCTCTCCCTTACCCACCCCTTCCCAGTCCTCCCACTGCCATCTCTTCACAACAGTATCTTCTAGTTCTTAGGGAGATCCTCTCCTCCCCGCGTGTCCCTTACTTGGTACCTAACCTCTGGTTCTCTGGGTTGTAGCACACGTATCACAGGCTGTAAAGCTAAATTTCACTTATGTGTTCTCTAGAAAAACACCTGATAGAATGAATATATGTATGTTTCATATGTATATCAAAATATATATATGGGATTTATTTGAGTGCTTACAGGCTATGGCCTGGCTAGTTAAACAAGGGCTGTCTCAGAGTCCTGAAAAAGTACACTCAATACCAGTGAAGGAACGAACTTGCCGCAAGAGTGAGGTCAAGCAGGCAAAAAACAAAAGTGTCCTTCCATGTCCTTTATATAAGCTGTGGCCCAGATCTAAGGTGGATCTCCTGACTTCAAATGATATAATTAAGAAAAATCCCTCCTAGTGTGCCCTGGTGCTTGAGATTTAGTTAACTCCAGATGTAGTCAAATTGACAATCAAGAACAGCCATCATAACATTTAAGATAAAACATACCATATTTATCTTCTAGAAATCTAGGTTTATCTCACTCAGGATGACTTTTTTCTTAGCTCCATCTATTTACCTGAGAATTTTGTAATGTTGTTTAACAGCTGAGTAATATTCTGTTGGATGAATACACCATGTTTTCATTATCCATTCATCTGTTGATGGACATCTAGGCTGTTTTCAGTTTCTGCCTATTATGAATAGAACAGAAACAAACATGCTTGAGCAAGTGTCTCTGTAGTAGGATGTAGAGTCCTTTGGGTGTATTCCCAAATGTGGCATAATCGGATTTCGAGGTATAGCCTCAGCTTCCTGAGAAACCACCACACTGATTTCCATAGTAGCTGTACAAGTTTGCACTCCCTGCAGCATTGAATAAGTGCTCCCCTTATTCCACATCCTCAGCAGCATGAGCTATTGTGTTTTCTTGATCTTGCCTATTCCGAGTGGTATTAGGTGAAATCTCAAAGTTTTAATTCACATCTCTCTGATGACTAAGGATGTTGAAACATTGAAGAGTTTCTCAGTCGTTTCTATTTCGTCTTTATTTTCAGATTATTTTTAAGGTGTGACACTTAACTTTTTGCCTTCAGAGTTAAATCATTATTAGTATAATGTGATTCATGACTTTAATCAGCTATATTTAAGCAGGATCTCAGAAGGTGATTGCTAAAAGGGAAGTAGAAGTTATATGATACGTTGTAATTGTATTCAGTATAAGATGTACAGAGGAAGTGGAGTTCTCCTGCAGAACTTGTGTATCTCCTCAAGCCCTTGCCTAACTAAGGTAACTAAGGGTTAGTCTAGAGGGAAGCAGCAGCTTAGCCTGCTCTTACTAGCCTGCTCATCTTTTGGAAGAATGCTTTCTGTCTTATCTCTCATATGGTATCCAGATGTAGAAAGGGGCCTAAATGACAACAGCATCAGAATAAATGGGTCTGAGCATTCTGTTGGCCTCTGAGGCAGTAAACAATGACTGATGTGGGATTTCCCTCTGTGTGCTGTGATTACCATTAGTGAATAAAGAAACTGCTTTGGACCTATAGCAAGGCAGAATTTAGCTAGGCGGGGGGGGGAAAAGTAAGCTGAATGCTGGGAGGAAGAAGGGCAGAGAGAGAGAGATGCCATGGAGTTGCCACCGGAGACAGACATGCTGAAACCTCGCTGGTAGGCCCACGACCTCATGGTTATACACAGATTAATAGAAATGGGATGTAAGAGTTAGCCAATATGAAGCTTGAGCGAATGGGCCAAGCAGTGATTTAATTAAAACAGTTTCTGTGTGATTATTTTTGGGCTGGGCAGCCGGGAACCAACAAGTGGCTCATGCCTTCCTCCAACAGATAACCTATGAAATTGCATCACAAAACTTTCCTAAAAATAACTGGTTCCTTCCCAGGACCAGTAGATGTCTGCTGAGCTGACCTCACTCCAGTGAAGTGTGGCCTGCTCATTAAGAGGCCATCTTTAGTAGCTCAATGTAGGTCCAAATGCAGGTTGGTCATATACCTCCTCCTGCAGGCTCAGGCAGACTGACTTGCTGTCCTCTCAGTCATCTTCTGTACCCATCTCGTAAGAGCACGTAGGGGTAGACCCAGACCTGAGAAAGCAAACTGCATTGCTAAGGCATTTGAATATCTAACCCTGAAAGGCCATCTCTTGACTTGACTCTGGCGATCCTCACTCAGCATATGATGGAACGCTTCTCCAAGTCAGTAAGTTGGGTTACAGTTAGCACTGATAACATGAGTGGATTGCACTAATATTGAATGAACAAGAGCCAGACACAGAAAGAGTATAAACCCAGGATAGCCACTGTCTATGTGAGGACACTTTCTCTTTTCTTGTTTTATTGGTATTGACACCTGTCTGCAATGCCTAAAAGTCTGTGTGGAATACTTTTGAACTTTGAACTTGGGAATCTCCTGAAATCCGCTGGGAGTTTCTAAGCTGCATCTTTTCTGCCATACCATTTGGTTAAGATGTCTTTAGTGATCTTTGCTTATTATTCTATTGTCTGTGGTTTTTTTGTGTGTTTGTTATTTGCTTTTCATTATAAAAAGAATTAGAATAGCTCCATGGTTTCTTAGGATTGATTGTTTAGTCTCTATATTAAGAATCAGTTTTTTCTCAACAAGGGGCAAGTACACAGAGTTTAACAAATTTGATAAAAATAACTTGTTTTAATTTATAAAAGAAAAAATAGACTATAAAATATTAGTCTCGAAAAATGATGAGGCAAGTGAGTGAAACGATATTCGAGCTTGTTTCTTATAGATGTTGCCCAACTGGAACAAGAGCAAAGCCTGCGTTAGATGAGTGGTCGCAAGCATTGCCATATGTTGGTGTCCAGTAGTAATGCCTTTTAAGGCCATTGGAGACCTCTGCGAGGCAGACACGTCCATCCACCACATACGGCTCCACATCTGTACTGTCTGGCTTTAGCCGGCCACTCGCCATCAAATCTGAATATGCCTAGGATTTTTAGAAAACTGTCATTAGTAATATCATTTATTCAGTTTCAGTGGTTGTGTAAACAAGGAATCAATTTAGCTTTGCTATTTTGTAGATTAAAATAAAATATTCTTTGCTGGGCAGTGGTGGCGCACGCCTTTAATTCCTCAGGAGGCAGAGGCAGGAGGATCTCTGTGAGTTCAAGGCCAGCCTGGTCTACAGAGCGAGTTCCAGGACAGGCTTCAAAGCCACAGAGAAACCCTGTCTCAAAAAACCAAAAAATAATAAATAAAATAAAATATTCTTAATAACATTGCTGAATTTCAGTATTATCCCTGATATAAGTAAATTGTATTATTTATTTATACATAATGAAAGTATAATGTTATAAAACTGATTTCTCAGTTTTACCATATAAGGCATTCTTTCATATGTAAGTCCTTGTGAATCTTAGTTAATCCCCTGTGATACTAATTTTGAGATCCATGGTCACATTTTTCATGCACTCTTAAGAGGTGGTGGTAGTAGGCAGAGTGGGGAGCCCCATGTGCTGGCACATGCCTGTATTTTCAGCTCTGCAAAAGCTGAGGCAGGAGGATGGCTGAGTTCAAGCCCAGCTGACTGCATAGCAAAATCCTGCCTCCCTCAAATAAATCTGATGATCAGTAGGACCTCGCACCTCAGAATAAACAAACAAACAATAAATAAAATAAATAAGCCCATATGGAGTTCAGTTCAGATGAGTCCCCCAAAGTCAATATGGAAGTTTTAGTTTTAAGAAAAGACAATTCCATAGTATTAGATGTGACCTACGATAAAAGAATTACTGTAGAGTTTTCTTTGTGTGTCCCTATGGCTTCTTGGTGTTAATTGCATCATACACTCTTATAAGCTGTTTTGTCAATAAAGTTGCCATTGTAGAAAAACGGGAGAAATTTTGACATGAAAAGGTTTCCAAGTTTGGTTTTAATTTCTCCAACAGAAATTCATTACTTGTCGCTCCATAGTCTGTGCACAGCTTGTGCTGTGCTTACTCCCAAAGGACACGAGTGTTTCTCTGAAATGATGGGTAGGTTTTTAGGGCACTTTTATTTTTGGACATTCCTTTTACCAATCTCATGCTGTTTTCCTCTTCTCCTTTCAAATGGGAGATTTTTGCCACTATGGTTTCTGTCTCTAAAGGAGCATGATTCTCAGCAGCTCATGGAACTTTTTCCAAAGTTGACCACATACTTGAACACAACATGAGTCTCAACAGATATGAAAAAATTTGAAATACCATCCTATGTCCTGCCAGACCACTATGAAGTACTGCTACATCAACAACAGAAAGTTTGCAAATCCATGGAAACTGAATAACTTGCTACTGAATGAAAAGTAGGTCAAGACAGAAATCAAGAAGGAAATTAAAAACTTTTTAGAATTGAATGAAAATGAAAACACACCATACCCAAACCTATGGAACACAATGAAGGAGAGGTTATAAGAGGCAAGTTCATAGCACTAAATGCCTACATCAAAAAATTGGAGATCTCTCATTAGTAACTTAACAGCACACCTGAAGGCTCTAGAACAAAAAGAAAAAATAGCATTCAAAAGGACTAGGTGGCAAGAAATAGACTCAGGGTTGAAATCAATAAAAGAGAAACAAAAACCAACACAAAGAATCAATAAGACAAAGAATTGGTTCTTTAAGAAAATCAGTAAGACTGACAAGCTTGGTGTAGGAGGTCTTTGGGTTGCTTTCATTGGTTATAAAGAGACTGTCTTGGCCTTTTGGTAGGGCAGCCCTTAGGTGGGCATAGTAGACAGAACAGAATGCTGGGAAGAAGGGAAGTGTGGGAGATGCAATGAATCTCTGGCCTAAGATGGACATAGGTTAGAATCTTCCCAGTAAGCCACGACCCCATGGTGATACACAGATTACTAGATATGGGTTAAAGCAAGATGTGAGAGTTAGCCAAGAAAAGGCTAGATATGATGGGCCACGCAGTGTTTTAAATGAATACAGTTTCTGTAATTATTTCGGGTATAAGCTAGCTGTGCGACCAGGAGCGTGGCAGCGGGACACAGCCAAGGGTGGCTGGGATGACAAGCAGCCCACCCTCTTATTACTACACAAACCCTTGTCTAAATTAATTAAAAGGTGGAGAGAGGAGATCCAAAGTAATAAAATTAGAGATGAAAAGATACTGATCCCAAGGAAATTTAGAAAATCATAAGGACACACTTTAAATATCTGTGCTCCAGTAAATTGGAAAATTTAAAAGAAGCAGATAAATTTCTTCATATATACCATATACCAAAGTTAAATCAAAATCAATTTAAACAGACCTATATCCCCTAGTAAAATAGAAGCAGTAATTAAGTAAGTCTCCTAAGCTGGACCTGGAGAGATGGCTCAGCCGTTAAGAGCACTGACTGCTCTTCTAGATGTTCTGAGTTCCCAGCACACACATGGCAGCTCACAACCATCTGTAACTGCAGTCCCATGGTAACCAGCACCCTCTTCCAGTGTGCATACATGCAGACAAAACAACCTTATACACAAAATACATAAACCAATTTTTTTTAAAGATTTATTTATTTAATGTATACAACATTCTGCCTCCATGTATGCCTGCACGCCAGAAGAGGGTGCCAGATCTCATTACAGATGGTTGTGAGCCACTGTGTGGTTGCTGGGAATTGAACTCAGGACCTCTGGAAGAGCAGCTAGTGCTCTTAACCACTGACCCATCTCTCCAGCCCTAAACCAATCTTTAAAACAACAACAAAAAAAGTCCCACAACAACAACAACAAAAAAGCCCAGGGCCAGATGGATTCAGCACAGACTTCTACCAGACTTTCAAGGAAGAATTAATGCCAATACTCTATCTCACTAAATAGAAGGGCCATTGTCTAATTCTTTTCTACAAGGACACATTTACCCTGATACCTAAACCACACAAAGAACCAACAAAGAGCCAGGCGGTGGTGGCGCATGCCTTTAATCCCAGCACTCAGGAGGCAGAGGCAGGTGGATCTCTGTGAGTTCGAGACCAGCCTGGTCTACAGAGCTAGTTCCAGGACAGGCTCCAAAGCTACAGAGAAACCCTGTCTCGACCGAAAAAAAAAAAAGAATCAACAAAGAGCACAAAGTCCACCCATCACGATCAAATAGGCGTCATTCCAGAAATGCAGGGATGGTTCGGCATAGGTAAGTAGTGTGAAGGACTTGGGGTTCACATGCAGAACACTAAGTGCTACACAGCGTCTACAGTGTCCTATTCCTTGTGTTGACACAGGAGGAACTTTGCTATGTCAAATCAGGTGTCATTTTTGTTCTCATTTGGAAGAACTGGAAACTTGTGACTCAGTGATCCTTGACACTTACACAGAGCATCTGATATCTTTCCTAGCAGCTACCTTGTTCGGGTTTAAGTTAAAAATTGCCCAAAGTATAGTGTGACACCATTCTTTGCAACCACTTATAAAAGGAAGTATTGGAGAGCACAACAGAAGTCTGAATTGAAAACACTTACCACACATGTAGCCTCATCGAATTTATTCCCCCAAATGTAGATATGAGATAATACGGGGTTTGTTTTCATTGACTGTGAAAGTGCAACAAGCCCTTCGCCTTCTATCTTGTTGCTGACTACAGACAATCTGTAGAAAGAAAATAATCATGGAGTTCTGAAATCCCACGAAGAATCTTAAGTCAGCATCAGCACTTATTAAGTCCATTTTATTAATAGATTTTAATGTGGTGATCCAAATATTGGCTGTTTAGGTCCTTTAATCCAGGGAACCCATTTTTTATTAAATGTGTCATGGACTCAGGAATGGTTCCAAAATTTTGAAATTAGCCTGCCCCCCCTTCATTAAGATTTATTTATGCATTTGGGTGCTTTGCATGTATGGCTGTACACCAGAAGAGGGCACCAGATCTCACAGATGGTTGTGAGTCACCATGTTGCTGGGAACTGAACTCAGGACCTTTGGAAGAGCAGCCAGTGCTCTTAACCACTAAGTCATCTCTTCAACCCCTATTTGGTAAATGTTTGAATACATTAATACATTATATATGTAAGTATCGTGTTAAATGCTTATGAATTTTCTGTTAGAGTTCAGGATAAATAAGAGTTTTGGGGGCTGGAGAGATGGCTTAGCAGCTCAGAGCATTTGCAGCTCCTGAAAGGACCTAGGCTCTGTTCCCAGCACCTGCCTCGGGCAACTCACACCAGGTCTAACTCCAGGTCCAGGGGCTCTGAGTCCATCTTCGGGCCTCTGTGTACACATTTGGTGCATGTGAGTACACATATGCATAAATAAAAGGCGAAATAAAGATTTCTCTCATGAGTTTGAATACACAAGTACCCTTTTAGATTCACCCAATTTTTAAAAGATACTACTTAGAATTTTTACTTATTTTGATTAAATATAAAAGCCATACTAACGCTTTAAGACTCCTGTTGTGGGAAGTTAGAGTTTCACTGAGGTACTTTGCACCTGTGTTTTCTATTCTGTTAAAAGAAAGATCTATTACTTCCAGGGTAGTATTGCTTTTCAGTACATCGGCCAAATACACCATTCCATCACGAGTTATTTTATTGCTGGAAGGAAGCATATTTAGCAATATTTTAAAAACACAAAGTATTGTTCTTATATTCATAAGATACTTAAGACCATATAGTAAGCTTTTTATTTTCTGTTAGTTTGCTGAACTTGAAAAATAAAAATTCCCCATGAGGGGCCCCAGAGAAATGGCTCAAAGGTTAAGAGCACTGACTGCTCTTTCAGAGGTCCTGAGTTCAATTCCCAGCAACCACATGGCGGATCACAACCATCTATAATGAGATCTGGCGCCCTCTTCTGTCAGGCAGCCACGCACACAGGCAGGCCACAGTATATATAATAAATAAATGAATGAATCTTTAAAAGAATTAACCATCCCAACATTAAAAAAAATCTCTATGAAATAATGCTCCCATCTGTCTAGCAATCAAGTTATCACAGATGTATTACAGTATAAGCTAACCTAATACATCCTACAGTCTATGATGAAAGTTCACCAACGGTTATGATTGATAGTCACTGGAAACAGTGTCTAACATGTATCTTACATAATATGAACATTTGTGTAGAGTATCCCCAAGGTTGAATCTTGGCATTACCATGTAAATTAACGCTTACCAGCTGACATCAAGGTAGCGTAGGCTGCTGTTCAGAGTCAATGCATTGCACAGCTGCTGCATGCCATGGTTTTTCATGCCATGTTTACACATATGCAGTTCAACAAGGAAGTGATTTTCTTTCAACATGTGGCCCATGTGAACTGTAGACTCTTCCTAAAAATAGGTAAGATCTTTTCTGAGTTTGGAATATTACTTTTCCATTTCAAGAGCATATATATTCCTGAAGTTAGGTAGAATTTTGTTTTGTTTTGTTTCTTGGTATACAGGGTGGCGTTATATAGCTCAGGCTGGTCTCAACCTTGGGCTCTGTGGCCTCCTGAGGACTGGTGGTTGCAGGTGTATGCCACCACATCTGGCTCTGTGGCCTCCTGAGGACTGGTGGTTGCAGGTGTATGCCACCGCATCTGGCTCTGTGGCCTCCAGAGGACTGGTGGTTGCAGGTGTATGCCACCACATCTGGCCTTAAATTAGCTTGTTAAAAATATTACATTAAAAGCAAAACTAGGCCGGGTGGTGGCGGCACAAGCCTTTAATCCCAGAACTCAGGAGGCAGAGGCAGGCAGATCTCTGTGAGTTCATACAAAGTGAATTCTAGGACAGTTAGGGCTACACAGAGAAGCCCTGTCTCCAAAAGCCAAAATCAAACCAGCAGCAAAACACAAAAAAATAGGAAGGTTGCGCAGTGGTGGTTCGCACTTTTAGTACCAGCACTTGGGAGGCAGAGGCAGGCAGATCTCTGTGAGTTCAAGGCCAGCCTGGTCTACAGAGTGAGTTCCAGAATAGCCAGGGCTACATGGAGAAACCCTGTCTCAAAAAACAAAACAAGCCGGGCGGTGGTGGCGCACGCCTTTAATCCCAGCACTTGGGAGGCAGAGGCAGGTGGATCTCTGTGAGTTCGAGACCAGCCTGATCTACAAGAGCTAGTTCCAGGACAGGCTCCATAGCTACAGAGAAACACTGTCTCGAAAAACCAAAAAAAAAAAAAATTCTATTAAGACTTTTAGTATAGGGCTAGAGATATGGCTCACTGGGTAATAAGGACCTGAGTTCAAATTCCCAGTATTCATATAGAAGCCAGGCATGACCATATATATTCCTGAAACCTCATTGTTGGCTGGTAAAGACAGGCAGATCATGGGAGCTCATGTCCAAACAGTGAACTTTGTTCAGTGAGAGGCCCTGTCTGAAGGCAATAATGCAGAGAGTAAATTAAGAAGACCTCTGGCATTCTCCTCTGACATCTGCACACACCCTCACAGGCACACACAATCACATACCACAGACACACATACACACAACAAAAAACCGTCTACCATATTTGCACTTGACATCTTTTTTTAAAAAAAAAAAACAACATTTACTGCCTCAAATCATATCGTGTGTGTGTGTTTGTGTGTGTATTTGTGTTTGTGTGTGTGCTTGTGTGTGTTTGTGTGTGTGCCTAAGGGGAGCACAAGGGAGTGGACCAGGTCTCACCGCATAGCCTGGGCTGGCCTGGGAACCCATCATCCTACCTCGACCTCCCAAGGGTACTGGGATTGTGACGTGTACCGCTATGTGTAGGTTCAAATGAAATGTGTACCTTCTTAGATAAGTAGCAGGAACTTGTAAAAAGCAGTAACTAAGTGACTTTAAAAAAGAGGATAATAGTTATTTTTAGAGGAAAACCAACAAAGCAACTTTTATATCTTTTTTGTGTAAACCTTCCCCATTTCCGTAGTATTTCCCTGTCTTTGTCACTGATCACCATCTTGATGGCTTGAGACATATTTCTCAATCTTATTCTGTTTTGAGATCCTCAGCTCTGCTTTATCTGCCTGCCTTCCTTCCTTTTATAGTGATTTTAAGTTATGGAACAGGTCTGTTCATTTCTAAAGTTTACAGTCTAGATGTCACTAGGCGAAAGGCATGCATGTACACATACATTTCCTCCTCAGGGATAATCTGAACACCAGGTAATTTTAAGTTTTTATCCAAAGCAGTAAGTTGGCCAAAGCAATTTTGTTAAGAAGTCCCTGTAACATACTTTGTGAACAAATCATAGTATTTCCCTCATCTTTTTAAAAAATTGTTTAGACTTATTTATTTTATGTGTGTGCATGCTTTGCTGCTTATGTGTCTGTGCACCAAGAGTGTGCCTGGTGCTTGCAGGAGCCAAACATGAAAAGCAGCACTTTAAAATGTGCTAAATTCTCAGTGATAGAAAGGAGGAACAATGGTACAGGTAATTTTAAATTACGGATGATACTTTGAAAGTTCAAGGTTTATTTGAACAGTGACCCGTAAGTGCATTGTGTGAACTAGATAAAATGCTCCGGGCCTTTCTTTTGTCCCCTGTTGAGACCTGTAAAAGAATGGGTTCTTACTGTTTTCTTTTATTGTTTTTATTGAGCTATATATTTTGCTCCATTCCCTACCCTTCTACTCCTCTTCCCTTCTACCCTCTTCCAAGGTCCCCATGTTCCCAATTTATTCAGGAAATCTTGTCTTTTTCTACTTCCCATGTAGATTAGGTCCATGTATGTCTCAGAGTCCTCATTGTTGTCTAAGTTCTCTGGGATTGTGAATTGTAGGCTGGTTCTTTGCTTTATGGGTTCTTATTCTTTATGAATTTTTCATTTTACCAGAGGGGTAAAATGCATGTGCATGCATGTGGAGGTCAGAGGACAGCAGACAGGGATCAGTTCTGGTCTTCCACCACGCAGTCCCTGACATTGACTCAGGTCATCAGGTTTGGCAGCAGGAACTTTTTAGTCCCTGAAACATCTTGCCAATCCAAGTTCTTACTTCCTTAAGGAGAAGAATCCGACCCAAAAGACGACACTGTCATCTTCCTCTAACAAGAGCCTTAATCTATAGACGGGATCAAGTTCAGACTCGCCAAACTATACATGCACTTGCATTGAGTTCCAAGATGTAATGGTTCAGCCATATCAATACCGCAAATGATAAAACAGTGGACACTGGGCTTCCAACCTGGCTTTAAGCATACATACTTTTCTTCACCTAACTGTCATACACAGGTTTACACAGAACCTAAGTTTCACAAGAGGTGACATAATTTTCCTTTAATACTTTTACAAGTATTAAAGTTCTAAGAATGCAGTGTATTCATGCACCATAAACCCAGGCTAGACCTTAGTCCGGAGGACAGTGGCGTCACTTTGAATACTGACCTGTTCTCCATACAATATCGGTCGGTTCAGGTTTATCGCCTTGATTGCTTGGTTCTGCGTCAGTACTGTAGTAAATGCTATCACGCTTTGCAGTCCCTACAAACAGGCAAATTTGACTGAGGAAGTTGACAGTGTATCAATCTCCCTGCATTACAATTGCAAGATAATTATCTGAGTTCTGACTAAACTGTTTGTATAAAAGTTAAAACATCCCTTCTCAGAACTGAATTGTTACCATATTCCTCCACCCCACCCTAAAGTCTTCAGCATGCGTAGGGGGTTTCCTAACATTTCAGTGCCTGTTTCCTAGGTATGACCCTGGGCTTGCTCCTAAGTCCTTTAGGCTCCCCACAAATGAAGAGACAGACCCGTGGACCCCAGCTAAGTCTCATATGTGTACATCCTGTGCAAGCATTTTTTTTTTTTTACATTCTTACAGGTACATTATGTGAGTGCAACTGGGAAGGTCATTAAAACACTTTTTATAGCTCCTGCAGGTCTCTCCAACTCTCTCACTGGAGGGCCTGCCCTCTCACCTTTGTGATGGACACCACACACACACACACACACACACAGAGCCTGTTACGCTGGTAAATAGCTTTCTCTCAGCGCCTCTCATCCGGTTGGTCAATAAGTCTGAACACCTGCCTCCAAAAGAAGCCTCAGATCAGCTCATTTCTGAATATTTCTGCTACTCCTGCCCAAGCGCTCCTTGTCGCAAACACGGAAGGCTGCAGCAGCTATCCCAGTGGCCCACTGGCTTCTATTTGCTGCCCTCCACTTTCCTCAGAGAAACTGTGATCTCTTAAAACACCAATCAGATTACGTCCCTCAGCTTTAAGCCTGTCCACGATTTGCATTTATATCAAGTCCCATTCTCTGCCCCCACAACCTTGCCGTGAACTTCTGCTCTTGAGGGGAACTCTTAACTCTCTGCTCACCCACCTACTTCCCTTGTGACCTCTCATAGCTTAATATGGGAGAAGTTTAGTACTGTTTTGCTGTTTAATTAATACCATCCTGTTCATTTGGGCTTTATTTATTGCAGTACTGAGGACCGAGCCTGAGCTCTTATGCATGATACGTGTGGACTCAAACTCAGCCCTTTTTAATTTTTCTTTTATTTTGAGACAGGGCCTGGTGAAGCTGTCCAAACTGGTTTTGAATTCATTCTGTAACCCCAGGCTTCCTGACTCCTAAGTCTTACCTCCCCAGGTTTCAGACATCTATCTCATCAAATAAAATTACCTCCTCTCCAACATCAGAGTAGCTGGTTTCCTTTAAAGTACTTTCCTCTGTTGACTGACATTTCTCCAGAGTAAACTATAAAGCCTCATGAGAGCAGAGACATCTCAGATTCATGGTTGCAACCTTTTAGTATCTCAAGTGACTGGTGTATAAACAGTGACCCTCGATTCACTGCTTCCCAGAATTGTACTGGCTACATTTGCTTTTAAAAACATCCTTCCACTCAGGAGGCAGAGGCAGGCAGATCTCTGTGAGTTTTAGGCCAGCCTGGTCTACAAGAGCTAGTTCCAGAACAGGCTCCAAAGCTACAGAGAAACCCTGTCTCAAAAAACAAACAAAACAAAACAAAACAAAAAAATCCTTCCAACCCAACCCATTGCAGATTTTGTGTCCTGCTGATGTGGCATTAATTGGAGGTCATACAACAGTTTTAAAGGTCTCAAGATTTGAAAGTGTGATCAAGAAAAGTGCAATTTAGAATTTGAAGGCATGCAAAAAATGCAGGTCTTATTATCTGGTGGATGAAGCCTCCAGAGCAGCTTTTAGCATCAACACAGCTTTCACAGGACAATGTACTCAATGTGAAATATTTTCTGTCAGAAGAAATTTATATTAATGCCGATGAAGTGGTATTTGTTGAATGTAAATGAGCCTGTCTTTTTCTGTAAGTCACATATAGGTTAAGATGAGTTATGCTTAGAGATTAGACATCTCTTTATTATGCTAGTTATTATCCAATACTGTGTTTACTGTAATATGATTTTTTAAAACTTTATTTTATGTACAAGTGCCTTGCCCACATGTCTGTATGTGCATCATGAATATGAGTGTCAGTGCGGCCAGAGGAGGCACCAGATCCCCTACAACTGGAGTTATAGATGGTTGTGAGCTGCCACATGGGTGCTTGGAACAGTCCTCTGTAAGAGCAGTAAACGCTTCTAAGTCCTGGGCCATTTCTACAGTCCCTATAATCTGATTAACAGTCTACATCACCATGTGAATGGAAAACCACATTTCCCACAGGGTAGAGTAACCATTGATAAATATGTTGTCAGGGTAGCAGTATATGTGTATAGTTTCAACACTTGGGAGACAGGGTCAGGAGAACTGTGAGTTCAAGCTGGCTTGGGCTACATTGTAAGACCTTTGCTCGGGAACAAACCAGAAGAAACCCATCCTCTAGCTTCTTGTGCTGTTCCCCTGGGAGAAGAACCCACGACATGAACTGGCTCACCAGGTCACAGTCGCCCAGGTCCAGTTTCTCCAGGGACGAGTTAATCTGCAGCATGGCAGCAAAACACATGCCACCTGTATTTTCAATCTTATTTCCAGTCATTCTCAAGTATTTGAGAGTTTTGTTTTTCTGGGGAAAAAAACAATCAAAACATAGTTGCTTAAATTTGAATCCACAAAATTCTCAATTAAATGAGTCAGGAGATTATATTACTATTTACAAATTCATTTTTATAGAGAAAGAGTAGGATATATTCTGAAAAGGTAACATCTAATTTCTCATAGTAGCTGAGTATTTTTTAAAAAATGATCAAGCAATAAACACCCAGGAAATGAGAGATTTTAATACGCTTTCATGGAAATTCTGTAGGTCTGTTTCATAAGAAAAGCATATTCCTGAGCTGAAATTCACATGGCGCGAACTATTCTACAGTGTTCAGTGGCATTGCCTTCAGTCACCACACTGCACAGCCAGCACTGTAACTAGTTCCCAAATACTTCCCGTCATCCCTGGAAAGCTGCCCTGCATCCAGCTGTCCTTCCCCATGTCCCACATTACTCCTGTGTGTGTGTCTGTGTGTGTGTCTGTGTCTATGTGTCTGTGTGTGTGTGTCTGTGTGTCTGTGTGTGTGTCTGTGTGTATGTGTGTGTGTCTGTGTGTTGAGACTCGAAACCAGTACCTTACATGTGCCTGGCCAGTCGTTTTCAACTTGTGAGTCAAGACCCCAGGGGGTAAATGACCCTTTCACAGGGTTCACCTATCAGATGTCCTGCATACCTGATGTTTACATTGTGATTCATAACAGCAGCAAAATTACAGTTATGAAGCAGCAACAAAATAACTTTATGGTTGGGGTCACCATGCCATGGAGTATGAAAGGGTATTAAAGGGTCGCAGAACTAGGAAGGTTGAGAACTGCTGTTTGGCAAATGTTCTGCCATTGAGATATATCCCCAACTCCCATTTTTATATTATGTGTATGGGTGTTTGCCTGCATGTATGTACTTGCACCATTTATGCGCCTGGTGCCCATGGAGACCAATAGAGGATGTTGGATCTGTGGAGCTAGAGTTAAAGTCAGTTATGAGTTGCTATGATGGTGCTGGGAACAGAATCCAGGTTTCATGCAAGAGCAGCAAATGCAGGCAAAATAAAACAAAATAAAAACAAATACATCTTAAAAGCAAAAAGCCAGCTGTTGTCTGAAAGTAGCTCACCTTGTTAGCAATGGCACAAGACTGAACATAATCTAAGAAGCAAGTACACACTGAAAATAATGTTGGAAACAGTGGCCCTCAGGCCAAACTTAGAAGACAGAAGACCCCACATAATCATAAAGGGAACACTCCACCAAGAAGATACAGTGATTCAAATATATTGTATAACAAACACTACTGGACATAAAGTGGAAGGCCCAGATACAATGAGCTCTAGGCTCAGAAAACCTATCTCAAAAAATAAGGTGGCCAGTGATAGAGGAAGACATAACATCAATCCCTGGCCTCCATACACATCTCTCTCTCTCTCTCTCTCTCTCTCTCTCTCTCTCACACACACACACACACACACACACACACACACACACACACACACACACACACACACACACACAAGAAAAGCAAGAACAACCCAAATCCAAAAGTGATGAAATGGACACTAAGAGGATAATCCATAGACTCCGCTAAATAAAAAGTTGATTCTTTGAAAAGAGGAACAAGAGGAACAAACCCTTAGCCAGACTAACGAGAAGAACAAGAACACTCTACAGAGTTAGTGATGGAAAAGGTTTGTTACAACAAGATGAAATCTATGATTCTCAAGGAACAGTTTGAAAGCATATTCCAACAAATGGGAAAGTCTGGAAAAAAATGAATATTCCTAGGCACATAGGAACCACCAAAATTAAATCCAGAGGCTGTAAGTAAGGAAAGGGAAGGATCCACATGGTCTCACACCATACACGAAAAGTTCTAAGTGGTACACCCCCAAAAGCTGTTCACACTGATAAGTCCAGGGAGAGCAAAATGCCAAGACTTACCTAAAATCAATTCTATTTCTATATTCTAGAAATGAACAACCCCAAGTAATGTTAAGAAAATAATTCCTGGGAGCATGGGGACCATGGGAGAGGGTTGAAGGGGAGGGGAGAAAAAGGGAAGGGAGCGGGGAAAATATGTAGCTCCAAAAAAACAATAAAAAATTAAAAAAATAATAAAAAACTAAAAAAATAAAAAGAAAAGAAAAGAATTCCAAGCCAAGCGTGGTAATAAGCACCTTTAATACCAGCACTTGGGAAGCAGAGGCAGGCAGATCTCTGAGTTTGAGACCAGCTTAGCCTATATAGTTCTATGGTGTAGGAGGTCTTCCTGTCTATGTGTTGCTTTCATTGGTTAATAAAGGAACTGCTTTGGGCCTATAGCGGAGCTGTAGTGGAACAGAGCTAGGTGGGGAAAACTAAACAGAATGCTGGGAGGAAGAAGGGCAGAGTAAAAGACAGACATCATGGAGCTGCCAGAGTCAGGCATGCCAAATCTTTGCCAGTAAGCCACTGCCACGTGGTGATATACAGATTAATAGAAATGGATTAAATTAATATAAGAGTTAGCCAATAAGAAGCTAGAGCTAATGGGTCAAGCAGTGTATTTTAATTAATACAGTTCCTGTGTGATTATTTTGGGGCAAAGCCAGCTGGGCAGCCGGGAACCAAACAAGCAGTTCCTTGCAACAGTTCTAGGCCATCCAAGGCTTCATAGTAAGACCCTCTTAAAAATGAAATTGTTCTGTCTAAGTAGAATCAAAATGCATAAAATATAAGGGATATAGTTAACAAAACAAGGACAAGACTTGCATACTGAAGGATGTAAACCACTATATATTTCAAAGAAGATAAAGAACCAAGTAGTCACAATACCCCATGTTCATGGCCTGGAATAGTTGGCATTGTTAAACCAACAGGATTCGCCAAACTATCTACAGACTTAGCTAATTACAGTCAAAACCCCAGCTGCTTTTCTTCTTGAAATTGACAAAGTGTTCTTAAAATTTGTATGGAAATGCAACTGACCCAGAAGAATCAATACAATCTTGAAAAATTATTACAGATATATGACTCCTGTCTTCATTTTAAAAAGCTACAATTTAGAATCAAGATAGCATGTTATTAGAGTGGAGACAGATAGTAGATTCTCAAAGCCTGAGAGCACTATAGAAACAAGCCTCACATTGATGTTCAACCATTTTTTTAAATATATTTTTTATTTGTTGAGATTATGGTATAATTATATTAATTCCCTTCCTTGCTCTCTTTCCCAAATCAAATGATGTTTTGAAAAAGATGCCAAGACAATTGAATGGGAGAAGGAATAGTTTTTAATGTATGTCTGTGTGATAACTAAATATTCACATATAAAGAATGAAGTTAGACTACTACTGCTCACTACATACAAAAATTAAGTCATGATAGGTGAATGAAAGAAAACTCTCAGAATCAAATAGACATGTAACTTCAGGTTAGTCAAAGCTGCCTTACAACACTTCGATTAAGGTATAATAATCCTACCAACTAAATAAATGTGAGCTTTGTCAAGACAAAACGTTTTGTTTAAAAGAACATCAAGAAAGTGAGAGAAAACTATCAATCATAAATCTGATGGGGTCTTTTATCTGGAATATATGGAGGATACTCACAACTCCAAAAGACTGCCAGCCAGCTGCAGGTGCACTACTGCCAAAGGAGAATACATGAGAACCATGGAAAGATGCTAAATCCATCACTTATTGGGGGCCGTCCTCACACACACTCAGATGGTAGGGACTAAGATGGTTAAAAGATGCGACTACTTTGGAAAAAAAAATTGGCAGTTCCTCAATATATTTTACAGAACTATCACAGGGCCCAGCAATTCCACTCCTAGGTATATACCTTTGTGAGATATGTGTACACTCTGCGAAAATGTGTTGCTGTGATTGGTGTAACAGGAAGCTGACTGGCCAATAGCTAGGCAGAGGAGAATAGGTGGGACTTCCAGGTGGAGAGAGAACTCTGGGGAGAAGAAAGGCGGCATTTTGCCAGCAGACTCAGAGCAAATTGGACATGCCATACTGAGGAGAGGTAACCGAGTCACGTGGCAGAACATAGATTAAAAATTATGGTTATTTTAAGCTATAAGAGTTAGTTGAGAAAAAGCCTAAACTAAGGCCAAGCTTTCATAATTAATAATAAGTCTCTGTGTTATTATTTGCAGGCTGGCTATCCCAACAAGAAAGTACTACTATATATACCCTCCATCAATCAAAAATAATTGTCTACATAGAAACATGAAGGTGCAAAATAGCATTATTCATAATAGCTAAAAGTGAAAACTCAAATGTCTATCAACTGCTGAACACAATGTGATATACCCACAAAATGGAATATTACTGAACAATAAAACATGTGTTTTGGGGCTGGAGAGATGCCTCAGCAGTTAAGACGCTGGCTGCTCTTCCATAGGATCTAAGTTTGATTACCCAAATAGCAGTTCACAACCATCCATAGCTCCAGTTCCAGGGATGCTGACACCCTCTTCTGGCC
This sequence comes from Ondatra zibethicus, assembly GCA_004026605.1. NCBI lineage: Eukaryota > Metazoa > Chordata > Mammalia > Rodentia > Cricetidae > Ondatra > Ondatra zibethicus. The sequence goes on from PVIU01006748.1 coordinate 68,638, forward strand.
TCCCCGTATACCAGGCAAGCATGTGGTGCACAGACATGTATACAGACAAATGCTTACACACAAAGAAAATTTCAAACTGTGTTACAACATTAATGAACCTCAAAAATATTAAGTCATATCATATATGATTTTATTTATTTGAAATAATCAGAATAAGTATAAATGATTAGTGGCTGCAAAGGCTGGGAGTAGAAAGGTTTTCTGTGGAGGTTATAATAATGTCCTAAATATAGCTTCTTGGTAGAGAAAAGCACTGCCTTGCAAATGTGAGCACTTGAGTTCAAATCCCCAGCATGCAAATAAAAAGCCAAGCATGGCTGCACATGCCTGGAACTCCAGTGATGTGGGATTCCCCTCTGTATGCTGTGATTACCATTGACTAATAAAGAACTGCTTTAAACTTTTGTCAGGGCAGAACAGAGCTAGGTGGGGAAAACTAAACTGAATGCTCAGAGGAAGAAGGTGGAGTCAGAGAGAAGCCATGTAGCCCCGCTAGAGACAGATGCTGGAATTTTACCTGGTAAGCCACAGCCTCGTGGCAATACACAGATTAATAGAAATGGGTTAAATGAAGATGTAAGAGTTAGCCAACAAGAAGCTAGAGCTGATGGACCAAGCAGTGATTTAATCAATACAGTTTTGGTGTGGTTATTTGGGAGTCTGGGTGGACAGGAAACAAACAAGTGGCCTCTCTACTACAGTCCTGCACAGAGGTGCGGAGACACCTGAGTGTTCAGTGGCTAGCCAGCTTAATCTAAATGGAAGTTTATTATGGCAATAATGTCGAGGGTCAGAAAGGAAGACATTGGACTTTCTGTTCTGACTTCCATATGCAAGAACACAGGCACAAGCACCCACATATGCCTGTAAACCCCTCCCTGCAGGATCACATACGTATACACACACATAAAAATATTCTAAAAATAATGGTGGTAATTACACAACTCTATAAACAAACTTATTTATAGACAGGGTCTCACTATGTAACCCTGGCTTGCCTGACTCTGTATGTAAACCGCACCAGCCTCAAAGTCACAGAAATCCTCCTGTCTCTGTGAACCACCATTCCCAGTCTCTCAAAATACACTTTAAAAGCATTCCTTGAGTTGAAAACTTTGGAAGAATATGTTTGTGTATACAAATTACATTGCAATCAATTTTGTTAATTTTTTAAGGAAGAAAGGGCTTGCAGTTCAGCTTGGAGATGGAGTTTATCGCAAGAGAGTGGCATGGCTCGCACATTGCAAACACACTCAGTAAGCAAGGCGAGATGGATTCTGGGACTCACCAGGCTTTCTCCTTTTCCATGGTTTATCTACTCTACTTCCCATAGCCCATGGAACGGTGCCACCCACGTTTACTTTCTTTCCTTGGTTAAGCCTCTGCAAATGTCTCACAGACACCTTAGAGGTATGTCTCCTGTGTGATCCTAAGTCTAGTCGGGTTGACAGTGACCTTTAAACATAAGTCTACTCTTTGTCAACTTGAAACCTAACCACATAACTAACAAACTATACTGTCACTGTTCCTCAGAGTCACATGGCCATCTTGTAAGCATCATGCAGCGATCTCATTTCCAAGTTCCCCCTGAGTCTTAGCAGTTCCAACTTCATACTAAAGTCTAAGATCAAAAATCTGCTCTGAGACTCAAGGTACTCTTAACTGTGAGCCCCTGTAAAATGAGAAAATAGGTTGCACACTTCCAGTATACATTCCCATCCCAACAGAGATAGATAAGAGGATATGGAAGGAGCAGACGACAGCAAGCTCAAACCTGAAGCTGCATGTCCAGCGTCTGATCTCCACTGGAGTTAGGTCTCTGTCCTTCCAGCACTGTCCTCTGTGGCCAATCATGGCCTCTTTCAAGTGCTGGCTCCTCTTGCTGCCTGCAGCTTCCCTCGGTAAACATCCCATGTTTCTAACGTGTCCAGCACCCTGACTTTCCATTATCACTTAGACTCCACCTCTCATACCTGCATGCACAGCCCAGAAGCCCCACCGAATGATCTAACCCTTACACCTTGTATGGCCTCAGCATTATTCTGGATCTTGGTGCAGGTCTTCACAAAGCTCCCATACTTGTACCTTGTGGGCCTGTAAAACCTCCACTACATGGAAGATGCCCCCTGGGTGCTGCTGCCAGCTCACAAGACAAGAGGATCTCCTTGGACCTTAGCAGCCTCTGCATGCCTTCATAGTTGGACCTGGCGAGGAAACTTCCTTAGGTGCCCATTTTCCAACAGGGTACCCTGAAGGCTATATTTTTTTCAGGACATGTACTTTCAGATGAATTTGCATTGCTACAACCTGGAGTTTTCCACCCAACAGTCCTGCATTCTAGGCAATGTTCCTACTCTATGGTGCAAAGTGTGAGGATTTCTTTAAGGTGGTACTCGCCTTACCAGTCACAGACACTCGGGCAGCACATGCCATCTCCGATCCTTTAGCCGGGCTCACTTCCTTTCCTCGCGGGGCTGTGCCTCTCTCCTGTATTTCTGCTCTCCTGCACTGTTAATCTAAGAGCCCTGACTGAGCAGTAACGGTGCACAGCCTCGACGCTATGCTGTCTTGGAACTGCCTCCAGCAAATAACTTCAGACTCACTGGAGATTTTAGGACACAGAAGACAACCAGATTCTCTGTCAGACCACAACACAAATGCTCTCTAAGCCAGTTCCTGGATAAGTCTGTTCCCCTCTGTAACCTCACAAGCCCTGTTTCCCTGTCCTCATTTATTTTTCTTTCCTTTTTAGATTTTATTTATTTGCATTTTAGTTTGGCCTGTGTACATGTCTATGCAGCAGTTTTGTGCCCGAGGCCCACAGAGACCACAAGAGGGTGTTGATTCCCTGGAACTGGAGTTAGAAGCAGTTATGGGTGCTGTGAACTAAGCCTGGTTCCTCTGCAAGAACAAGTGTTCTTAACTTCTGAGCCATCTCCATCATTATCATTGTGTGTGTGTGTGTGTGTGTGTGTGTGTGTGTGTGTGTGTGTGTGATGTGGAAAGCAGAGGACAACTTTTCCGGACTTGGTTTGCTCCTCTATCATGGATTCCAGAGAATAAACTCAGGTCATGGAGCTTGCATGGCAAGCATTTTTACTCGCTGAGCCATCTCAGTGTCTGATGGGGAACCTCCTTCAGCCAATGGCCTTTGAGAGGCTGGACCAGGTTGGGTGTGGCCTTGGGTACCAAAAAGGCAAGGCCTGCCCACTCTCTCTCACCCCCTGCTCTCACACCTGGATGCTGATTTCCATTACTGTTTTCCATTGTGATCTGTGAGTTCCCCTTTAAGTAAAGAACCTCTCATTATACCCTATTCAGAGCTAGTGTGGGGTTCCTTTATTCGCGTTCCCCTTCATCTGGCCCATTCACCTTCAAATGTCCACATTTCCACTGGCACCCAGGGATTTGAAACTCTCAGCACATGGCTCATTATACCCCATTTACACCTGCTCATGTTAACAAGTGCTTCTACATTCCTTCCCCAAACTAGTTCTAAAGACCTACAGCCTACAGAGGTTTACTACAGTACCAGTGTCTCAATAGCAATTTTCTGTATTGCTTACACTCTTCTTGCTGTGATTGAATACCTGCCAAGAAGCAACTTGAAGGAGGAAAAGGTGATTTCTCATTCATGGATCAGGAAACAAAGCCTACGATGATGGGGAAGGCATGGCAGTAGGGACGAAAGGTGATTGGGTCAGATTGTACTACAATCAGGTATCAAAGAGAAACAGTGCATTCCTTTAGAGACAAGATCTTACATATGTAGCCTGGACTAGCTGGAAACTCAGTCACCTTCCTGCTTCTGAGATTACAAGGGTGTACCAACATAACCCAGCAAAGCTGTTTAGTATTTTTTTAAAAGATTTATTTATTTATTATGTATAGTGTTCTGTCTGCATGTCTGCCTGCACGCCAGAAGAGGGCACCAGATCTCATTAAGGATGATTATGAGCCACCATATGTTGCTGGGAATTGAACTCAGGACCTCTGGAAGAGCAGCCAATGCTCTTAACCACTGAGCTGTCTCTCCAACCCTTTTTAGTAATTTTTTAATAAGTCCAAAGCTCTCAAGTAAGAGCCACACTTTTATAAACTGAACTACACTAAAACTATATATTTAAGGAGCTAAAGAACTGTCTCCACAGTTAAGAGCTATCACTGCTCTTGCAAAAGACCTGGACTTGGTTCCCAGCACTCACATGATGGTAACAGTCACCTGTCACTCCAGTTCCAGGATTGAATGCCCTCTTCTGACCTCTGCAGGCACTATATACACATATATGTAGGCTCATACACATAAAAAATAAAATAAATAAATTTTTGGGACAGGAGAGATGGCTCATTAGGTAAAAAAAAAAAAAAAAAAAAAAAAAAAAGCTCTTCCAGAGGACTCAGGTTTGATTCCCAGCACCCAGAGGCATCTCACAACCATATGTAACTCTAATTCCTGGGGATCTCACTTCGATCTCACTTCCTCTTCTGGCTTCTGCAAGTACTAGGAATGCATGTGGTGCATAGACATGTATGCAGGCAAAACACCCATACACAGACATACACATGTACACATGCTCACACGCACACATACACACATGCCTGCACAAGCACACACACAGTCACAGACCTCCACCCAGAATTGAAATAACATAAGCTCACATTAACTTTGGTTATGCTGTTTCTAAACTACAAGAAGTTAAAATTCACAGATCAAATACAACTTTGAGGTATATAAGTGCTTACATGTAGTGCTTTAGAAATCAGCTCTCCACCTTCAGGTCCAATATCATTAAACATAAGGTTTAAGTAAGTGATACATGGCTGTTTCTATAAGAAGGAGAGAAAGGAGCTATTACATTTTTATTACTGGAAATCAATTAATCTATGCATGCAATTTAATTAAAAGTATCTCCATATAAAATCTAACAGAATTCCAACAAAGGCAATCACCATTTAAGGAGAAAAACAAAAGGAAGTCACTCTCATCTTTCGAATAGTGCATTATTAAAAGGAAAAGACTCAGTTTAGTTTCCCCAACAACTGAACGTATGGACATCTTTGAGTATTTAACCAGGGTGTACATACAGCTTTGCAAAAGACAACTGAGAAGCTCCAGGCATCAGCTCTCCAGAGCCCAAACACAAGTGGATTTCCATGCATCCCGAGAGTTAGACACACAGCTGAGACTTAGGATCCTTGTGTTCCCATGCTTAGTGTTTGCCTGTGTACCACTGTCTACATGGTTCCCTCTCAGCGGAATGGCAGGTGAGGCTGTTTGGTGGCAATGTCATACCTGAAGCAGTTTTGCAGCGTAGTAGGCACCAACATCGCCTATGAGGTTATACCTCACATCTAGACCTGAAACACACGGGGAACAGAAACCGGTGTTCCTTATAAAGAATGCTTCAAATCAGGAAAATGAAAAGCAGATGCTGTTCATTCTTAAGCAAACATACCAGTAATATATGACTGGCTACTTAAAACTTTGGAAAGAAGCCAAAAATCTTCACCTGTCATTCTTTGTGTTGGGACTAATTGGTTATTACCAGTAATATTTAGTGTGATTCCTTCTTCTGGTCTGTCAAAATAAAAAAGACAGAAAAAGTGAGAAAGAGACAATGTTGACACAGAGTTTAAAACCCTTCACATGTGAAAACTATCACAGAAAGTCAGAAATCAGTTTAAATTCCCCATCATTTAATTTCTCTCATACACCCCACTGTCCAGCTTTTTATTTCTCTTGTAATAAAACATCCCCACAAAAAGAAATTTAAGAGCCAGGCTCTGTTGGTGAACACTCTTTTTTTTTTTTTGGCTTTTCGAAACAGGGTTTCTCTGTGTAGCCCTGGTTGTCTAGTCTGGCATCTAACTCACAGGCACCTGCCACTGCATCCTGAGAGCTGGGATTAAAGGCTTGTGCCACCACTGCCCCAGCTGGTGCCCTTCATCCAGCACTCAAAAGGCAGAGGTTGGCAGATCTCTGTGATTTGGGGGTCAGCCTCTTCTATAGAGCAAGTTCCAGGACATCTAGAGCTACACAGAGAAACCCTTACTCAAAACAAAACAAAACAAACAAACAAAGAAACAAAAACAAAAGGGGAAAAAAAGGAAAGAAGTGGGGGAAGAGAAAGAAATTTAAGGGAGAATGTGCTGGTTTCAGCGTTTGAGTCCAAGTCATCTACTCTTGAAGAGAACTTGCAGTAGAAGGAGCCTTAGCAGCTGGTCACATCCATACCCACAGTCAAGAGCAGGCAGAAGCTGGTAGTGGCTCATACCTTTTTAATCCCAGCACTCGGGAGGCAGAGGCAGGTAGATCTCTGAGAGTTTGAGGCTAGCCTGGTCTACAGAGTGAGTTCCAGGGGAGCTAGGACTACACAGGGAAACCCCATCTCAACCCCTGCCCCCCAAAATAAAAGAGAAGACAGAAATAAATGCATGCATCTCAGTTGTTTCATGTGTTCAGCTTGGTTTCCCCAGACTTATCTGTAATGGTAAAAACAAAAAGGCACTGTAGGTCTCCAAGTGATGGCAGTGGGCAGCGGAGCAGCAAGTCCCAGGCAGGGAGCCCCTGAGTGGCCAGGAGCTGCTTGGTGGGTGAGAGACAGATGGATAGGCACGCCATGCAGAGTGAGGTTGTATATTTATTTAGTGGGTTATGGAAGGAAAGGGGAGAGGGAGAGAGAAGGGGGACAAGGAAAGAAAAGGGGCCCTGGCTGCAGGCAGAAAGGAAAATCTGCACGGCCTTGGCAGTAGGCAGGGCTTGTCTCTTAAAGGGACAGGGCAGACCATTACATTATCCAGTTCAGGACCCTGTCTAAGACATGATGCTGTGCATAGTCGGCTGCGTCCACCCATGGTAACTAACTTTTTAAGAAAATGCTCTAAACTGGGTGGTCGTGGTGCATGCCTTTAATCCCAGCACTCAGGAGGCAGAGGCAGGTGGATCTCTGTGAGTTCGAGGTCAGCCTGGTCTACGAGAGCTAGTTCCAGGACAGGCTCCAAAGCTACAGAGAAACCCTGTCTCAAAAAACCAAAAAACAAACAAACAAAATGCTCTGTAGATGTGGGTATAGGCTAACCAAATGTAGAAAATTCCTCATTGTTCCCAAGTGATTCTCTACTGTGTCAAGTTGACAAAGCTAAGCATCAAACGCACTTTAAATTGAACAATTCGAAGAAACTGTAGGTTTCTGCTGTGATAAACATCACTATGGAATCAACTTGGGAAGGAAAACGTTTATTTCATTGTGTAATTCTTGGGTCATACTCCAATATTGAGGGAAGTCAGTCAGGAACTCAAGGCAGGGACCTGGAGGCAGCAACTGCAGCAGAGCCATGGAGGTACGCTGCTTACTAGCTTGTTCCTTAGGACTTGCTCAGCCAGCCTTCTTATACCACTCAAGACCACATATCTGGGGCTGGCACCACCCACAGTGGGCTGAGCCCTTCTACATTCACCATTAATCAAGAAAATTTCCTCACTGGCTTTGGTACAGGCAATCTGGTGGGAGCATTTTCTCAATTGCGGCATCTCTTTCCAGGTAAATCTAATGTGTCAAGTTGACAAAACAAAACAGAAACAAGAGCATCAATTGGAACAAAGGATATGCCTGAATTCTCCCAGCCACAGGAACCAAGATAACTTTGGGACTCTGGCTTGGTGGCTCCTGGTCCAGTGCTCTCCCCAATGTCAGATATTGCACCTGGGGCTTCAAAGTGCCTGCCTAGTTCCCTAAATCAAAAGCTATGTCTATATTGGTAAAAGCCATCTTCAAATGGGAATAAAGCCACTGGATTTCACAGACAGGAGGGTCAGTGACTACTTTTGATACCACTGAATATTTATCTTCCTTACCCCTTTTTAATTTCTTCATCCAGTTTTTGAAGTATATCCAGTATAAAAGGGTTAGCTCTCCGTACGTTTTCTGAACAAAAGTGACAGTACTGTTCCTGGAGGTTATCCATAGACTCTGGAGATCTGGAAACATCAATGCATTCAGCGTCACATACAAATTATCCCCAAAATTTCAACAGCTAAGTTTCTTTCAAAGGAGTGTGTGTGTGTTAAGGGTAAGGAAGAAAGAGAACTTAGGATGGAGGGAGGGGTTCAAACAGGCTATAAATCCACCAGAGAGGGTGGGAAGATGTGTCTATGGGGGGGGCAGACTATGGCTCCAGAGAGGGTGGGAAGCCCTTGGCTATCTGAAAGGGGGTGGTAGATGGTATGGCTCCAGTTAGAACCCTAGCTGAAAAGGGAGCAGGGGGTCTACACTCTACCAGGAGTTGGTCCTGGTAGCTGAGCAGAAAGTGTCCAGAAAAATTACTCTGCGGTTCCTAAACAGACGCCAGAGCTGGGCTCCCTCCCACTGGACTACTTTCCTCAGGCTACTAACTTCTTGAGATGGAAAACCAGCGATTCTGGTGTCTGCTCCCACAAGCGCCAGGGAGCAGAGACAGGAGTTGAATCTCTAAACTGGGCCTTCTTCAGAGGTCCAGTGACCTGAGAAGAAGGCAGCAGCTACACCATTGCAAAACAAACAGCCTTATTCTCCCCGGTAGGGAACCGGACAGGAGCAGTCAGGCGGTCAGCCCCGCCCAGTCCTGCTCCATCAGGCTCCACCCCTGAAAGACCAGGCCATCGCCCTTTGTCATCTTATTTCCCTTATTATCATCTCTCCAGCCAACCCCCAACACACACTTTAAAACAAACATCCCAAGCCAAAGTGGTGGCAGGAGCTCTGACTTGTGTGGGTGCCAGGCAAACGCTCATTGAGTACATGCCTAACCTTCCTTACGCTTAATTTGTTAAATTCATGGATGCAGACATACTCAAAGTGCATGTGGAAGTATGGTATATATGAATAAAAAATATCACGATCAAACCCCTTCTTCTATATGCTAACTTAAATACGAAAAAAAAATAGATGGAGAAATTAAAAGAAAAGAAAATGTGGGTGGTCTAGAAGTGGAAACCCAGAAACCTCTCAGGAGCCTCCTGCTTGTCTGGGATGGTTTCTTGGGACTTCCACATACTCCGGGCGCAGAAGAGACCACACCACCTTTCCCAGACCCTAAAAGCAAAGCCGCAGATACTACCCTGCTACCCTCCTCACAACGGCAGGAGGATCGGTGGTGGTCAAGGGCACCCCAGAGTTCTGCTTGTACCTAGGGCTTCTGCAGGTGGGATCCGCCGCCCTTTGTTTGGCCTGGAGCTACAGGGCCGGGTTCCTCTTACCTCGCTCGCCCTGACCGCTGAAGAGTAAGGTTGCGGCTGGACTTTTTCAACCTGCTCTTACCAGGCCAGCAACCCGAGTTGCTCCCATGGCAACCACAGAGCTTCCTCCAGAAGGAAGGGGAAGAGGCGGGGCCACAGTTGAGAGAGCGGGGCACACTATAATCGTTAGACAGTGATCACTCACCTTAAATTTACCCACTCTGGATTATAGACACTGAGGGAGAGTTTGGAGGGCTGGGAGCCTACCCTGCTGGGCTAGGGACCAGGGCTACAAATCCTGGTGACCCAGCCCTCCTCCCCTAAAAGGACGCGAAAGGTTAAGCTCGGAATCTGATGATAGAACCTTCAAGCGGGAAGGGCACGGGGTTGTACTAGCTTAAAGGGTTTTGTAAAGGAGTGAAGCCCCCTGGAGGGGTTTCCTGGAGAAGGCGACTTCTGGACTAGTCTGAGATAGTCCGCCCCAGGGCCAAGCTGCAGAGGCACAGGTACAGACAGTATCTAGATTATCCAGGCAGGCAAGGCCATATCCGAGTGGAATCTGAGCATCTTCTTTATAGTAAGGCAGTGAGGGTGTGGGGCAGGATGTCAGAGACATTTAGGTGCCAATTGCAGACCCACGGATGGAAGGTGAATTTGGAGGATGTAGCCCAGAAGCGGAGTCTTGAAATAGCCCCTAGAAGCCCAAGAGAGGCAATAAGGCCTCAGCTAGCGTTGGAGTCAGGGACTCCCAAGGAGTATTGCAGGATGGCACACTCAGGGAGCAATCAACACAGAAAGACTGAGACTAAGATCCCTCTTAGCCCAGTTTGCACCGTCCTCAAAGACCTCCTGGTGCTATCCAGTGGAGCACTGACCCTGCACTTGAGAGTGCTCCAGACTGAAGGAACTGCCCCTCTTGACCCACACATGACTATTTCAAATCGTTTTCTTTCGCAGGTTCTCCTGTCTCAGGCATGGTTTTGTTCCCTTGGTTGGCTTTTGGTTTGCCTACGGAAGGCTGGCTTCTCTGCCTCACCAGGCAGGAGGGAGACTTCCCACAGGCCTCAACTTATGGAGAAAAAGTGGCTGAGCACTAGATTTTCACCCCTTAGCTTGATTTGCAGTAACAACTCTGATGACTTTATGAAGATTTATAATATATCAATTTCCCCAATATTTTCAGAGGGTGATGGCAAGAGCAATAATCTTCAAATTTCCACAATTCATTTGAGACTAAATTAAAATAAGCATCTTAAAAGTTAATTTGTTTCTTATATTCTGTTGTTTTCGAGATAGGGTCTCACTGTTTAGCTCTGGCTGTCCTGAAACTCACTATGTAGACCAGGTTGGTCTCAAAAATCACATAGATCCACCTTCCTCTGCCTCCCCAGTGTTGGGATTAATGGTGTGCCCCACTGTGGCCAGTTTTGAAAGATTTTTAAAATTATGCATATATGGCGGGGTAGAGGAAGGTATGTAGTATGAGTTCAGGTGCCCAAAGAGGACAGGAGAGTGTATGTGATTCCCCTGGAGCCTCCAACTGGGTGATGGGCCACCAGCTGAGTTCCTCTGCCAGAGCAGTAAGTGCTTTTAAAGGCTGAGCCATTTCTTTAGTTCCCAAACAAGCGATTGTTTTAAAAAATGAAATTAGGTGATCTGTGTGTTAACACACGCGCACAAACTTACTAGAAAGAGGAGTTTGCGCTTTAACTCTTAACCTAACATGAAATGCAAGAAAATATAAATTTTGTGTTGCAAAATAATTTCAGTCATTTAACCATTTGTCCGTCGTCGTCATCGCCCCTGCGCCCCGTTATTAAATCTGGTTGTCAGGGAAATCTGTTTTTTTTCCTCTCCCTTTCACAGTATTTTAGATTTGGGATCATGGAACTTTGCTTAAAAATCTTGTCAAAAGAAGTACTGAAACCAAAACAATTACCCAAGGTTCTTGAGAGAAATGACTCCCAGCGGGTCACTGATAGAACCTATTTCATTGATGGTTCCAACCAGAGTATGAAAACCATCCCGTCAGAGATTTTGGCATTGAAAGAATTAGAAGAACTGCATCTGGAGAACAACCAGATTTCAGAAATCCCCCAGGACATTCAGAATTTAAAGAATGTCAAGGTCCTCTACCTGCACAAGAACAAACTGCAGGTTCTGTGCCCGGAGCTGGGGTCGCTGAGCAGCCTGGAGTCGCTGGATCTGAGCGGCAACCCGCTTCTCTACGCCTCGCTGAGGGTACTCAGTTGCCTCCGCACGCTTCGGGAGCTGCGGCTCTACCAAACCGGCCTGAAAGAGGTTCCCTCCGTGATCTGCAAATCGCTGCACCACCTGGAGCTATTCGGGCTGTCGGGGAACCACCTGGAATCGCTGCCCGAAGAGATCGTGAACCAGACCAAGCTCAGGGAGATCTACCTGAAGCACAATCAGTTCTCGGCTTTCCCTGGCGACCTCTGTGCCCTTTTCAACCTGGAGGTGATCGATCTGGACCACAACAAGCTTAAGGCCATCCCGGATGAAATCGGGAACCTGGTGAGGCTGCAGAAATTCTACGTGGCGTCTAACAACCTGCCTCTTCTACCGGAGTCTCTGAGCCAGTGCAGCAAGCTATCGGTGCTGGATTTGACCCAAAACCTCCTCCATTCCCTCCCGCCCACCCTGGAGCTGCTCACCCAGCTCACGGAGGTCGGGCTGAGTGAGAACCGCCTGGAGAAGGTGCCCCGCCTTCTGTGCCGCTGGTCGGCGCTGAACCTGCTCTACCTGCGCAACACGGGCCTGCGTGGACTGCGGCGCTCCTTCAAGCGCCTGGTCAACCTGCGCTTCCTGGATCTCAGTCAGAACCACATCGACCACTTCCCCACGCAAATCTGCGCGCTCAGGAACCTGGAGATCCTGGCGCTGGACGATAACAAAGTGACACAGGTACTGCTTCCTTCCCGCTGTCCTTCTGCTCGCCTTTCCTCAGTGTGGCACTATGTCCAGCCAGTATATCGAACCAGCTACCGCCAAAACAACAAACAAACAAACAAAAACAGGCTTATCAAAGATAGCTATTCCACAAGGTGGCACTTTATTTTCTTCCTTTCCAAATGATAATTCCAACCTCCATCTAGTGTTCTCTTAGGATGTGGGTGGCAGCCACTGGGGTGTTTTCATTCTCAACGGCATGTGAGGCAAAACCCAACTGAGTTGTTTTAAGGATCAGAGTGCCAAGATTCTAGCCCAGAGTTTGGACTTCAGGGTCTCTCCTCCTAACACAGGCCACCCGACAGTTTCCATAAAACATGGGCTTTAGCCCCTGGCCTCTGAAAATACTTTAGTCCTTAACTTTCCATCCCCAGGACACTGAAGAACAGGTTGGGGTTTGTCTGCTCGTTTGTTTTGTCCTGGAGAGACTGTCCCATGGGTGTGGAGATGCGCTTTGGAATTGCTCACCACGGCATTGTTGAGCATCTGAAGACCGGCAGAGCATTAGAATGTCAGTGGCGGCAAAGGCAGATAAGCTGCAGGGTCCTCATAGAATGTGACATAAGCAATGTAAGCTAACTGAAGCTGTACGTGCCCGTGTGGAGACAGCGCAAACGGTGATGCTTATAGAATAAGGGGGAAAACCCCCGATAAACAATATATTCATTCATTCATTGTTGAACTGCACAAAATTACAAATATGGAGGCCAGAGACACGGCCCACTGGGTAAAAGTGTTTGCTGCCAAGCCTGGAAACTTGACTTTGATCCCGGAGAGGCAGGGGAACATTGTGGAAGGACAGAACTGACTTCTGCAAGTTGTCCTCTGACCTCCACACTTACTGTGAAGCATACAGGCTCACAGGCACACGTACACAAAGAAATAAACATAATAAGCTTTTCACAGTATACATATAAAATAAAACACATATATACCACCCATTTAATAAATATTTATAACAAAAGTATAAAAAAGCAATAAAAACATAAAAAATATGAATTGGAAGGAGAGTAACCAAGTTCCCAAGAGTGGCTGCCTTTGGGAGGAGGGATCAAGAAAGGCATTAAGCCCTGTGCTTGTCTGGCATGTGGAAGTTCCTAGTTCATTCACCAGGGCTATAAATAAGCAAATAAATAAATAAGCACAATAAGCTAGGGGATTTGGAGACAGGAAAACTGTCTGCAAGCTAGGGGGTGGCTAGCTGGAAACACACAATTCAGTGGAAACAAGAGAGACTCTTTAGGAACAAGGTGGAAGGTGAACACTCACTTCCAAAAGCTGCCCTCTGACCTCCGCACACATGAACTGATTGTGCCCCAGCACACACATGGGGAGGCACTGAGAGAGTCAGAGAGACAGAGATAGGGAGAACTTCCTTTCTGTGGAGAAAGTGTTTCATATAACAGCCGGAGTCACTCAAATGCAGTGCCTGTAAGAAGACTTTCTAGTTTGCCCTCTGTTGTTGTGACCAACCACAGCTGGAGGAGGGAAGGGGTTAATTCACCTCACACTCCCTCAGTCCATCGCTGAGGGAGGCTAGACCAGGAACTCAGACATCTGCAGAAGCAGCATCCACCAGGACGGCTCCCCACCAACTGTTCCCATGCTCACATTTGGTTACCTTTCTTAGACAGTCCAACCCCCTGCGGAGGGATGCATTGCACAGTGGGTTGGGCTCTCCTGCATCAATTAGAAAGCAGGAAAATGCTCCCACAGCCATGCTCACAGGCTGCTCTGATGGAAGCAGTTCCTCAAGTGTGGCTCTGTCTTCCCGGTGTGTTCAGTTAAAACCAAAATGAGCCACTACAGAAGGGTAACACTGTCCTAATCATGACTGAGTCATGAACGATAGCTAACCTTTTCTTTTTCTTTCTTTCTTTTCTTTTTTCAAGACAGGGTTTCTTTGTAGCTTTGGAGCCTGTCCTTGTGCTAGCTCTTGTAGACCAGGCTGGCCTTGAACTCACAGAGATCCATCTGTCTCTGTCTCCTAAGTGCTGGGATGAAAGGCGTGGGCCACCACCGCCGGCACTAACCTTTTCTCGAGAGAAACTTTAAATTCTCAAAGGAGATACTTGCATGAGTTACGCTTGCTAACAAGAGAAACCCCAGCTTACCCCATAAACAAAACTGTGCTGGAGAATAGACATGTAGGCAAATATGATTGGGCTGGATGTGAAAATCTTTATGGACCATTCCTCATGGTTTTTGGTTATTCCGATTGTATTGTTTGCGCTTTTGTCACCTCCACTATCAATCTGTCTGATGCTATAACCTAGAATCACAGGCTTGTTTTCCTTCTTTGTTATACATGATCTTTAGACCCACCTGATTGGTTTCTGGCTCTGAAAGCTTGGCAGTAGCTTCTTGCCTTGCCTAGCTAAGTGTGAAAATAGTGTTCAATAGGTACCTAAATTGATTTTACCTCTGTAGTAAATTACTATTAAACGAGAAAGCAAAAACAGAGTATTCAACCTCAAAATGTTCAACTATGGTGTCATAAATAATTGCTCCATGTTGATACTCTGTAGATTCTATGTCCAGAATTTTCCATTTTTATAGTTTTTGTGTGTATATGGATGGATGCGTGATATGATGTGTGTATGTGGGAATGTGTACCACAGCAGGCACGTGGTGCTCGGATGACAACTTTGTGGAGCTGTGGTCTCACTAAAGACCGGGGAGACGCTAGAAGGAAGACAGGGAAATGGGAGGATTTCCCACGAAGCATGAAATCAGACAAGGGAGTGTGCAAGTCAAGAAATGGCTGAGTATGCATCTAGAATTTTCTTTTTAACAGTAAGGGCGAGCATCTTTGTTGCACAGTGAGTAGGGTGGTTATGTAAGTCAGAGCAAGGTTTTCCATGAGATTCTAGAGGCCCAGAACGGGAGAGCAGTGAACCGGACAGCGATGTGGCTTAGTGAGCATGTCCACTCAAGGTGATGCTCTTTTCTGTCTGGGAGGTGGCGAGGAAAAGAGGGGCTGCAGAGCTGAGCCAGCAACACACTCAGCCGTTGTGTTAGGGTCAGAACAGAATCTGCTTGAGGCTCTCCTTTAAGTTTGGTAGTCTGTAAAATAGAACCTAACTTCCAAATAAGGTGCAAAAGCCTCGGTGTTCAATAGAAGGCAAAACATGCAGCGACAGATCCCAGGATCTACAGGGAGCATCGTAATGAGAAACGCTCTGAACACGATCTGCTTCCAGTGGAGTTCAGAGCAGTTTCAAAGCTGTCGGGTGAAAGACGTCTGGAGCTAAAACCAGGTGTCACCAATTCCAAGAAATAACTGTATTACGATTATTGTTATTATAATATTCCATATAATTGTAGTGCTCTTTCTTCCAACATTATCAAACATTCTCTAGGTAACGCAGGTACAATGAAGCAACATCAGTTGACCCAGGCTGTGCAAAGCAGAGCAGCGGCAGCATTACCCATGGCCTGAGTCTGGCCCTGTGCTTTGAGTCTTGACTTCTTATCTGAAGAGTTGACAATAAGATCCAGTACCAATTCTCAAAAGAAGCAAGATGATGTTATTCGAGGACAGTGATAGCACAGATCATAGACAGACACGCTGTCCAGATCAATAGCACAGATTATAGACAGACACGCTGTCCAGATCAATAGCACAGATTATAGACAGACACGCTGTCCAGATCAATAGCACAGATTATAGACAGACACGCTGTCCAGATCAATAGCACATATTATAGACAGACACGCTGTCCAGATCAATAGCACAGATTATAGACAGACACGCTGTCCAGATCAATAGCACAGATTATAGACAGACACGCTGTCCAGATCAATAGCAGACCACATGAGTAAGGATGCTCATGGCCCCACTCGCTGTTCTGTGCTTCATTCTGCAGGGTTAATGAGAAAGAGGGACTAGTCACTGGGGGGAGTAGTCTGGATGGTTTTCTATTTTGATTGATAGATTAGGTCATATATTCATTTATTTCCTTCTACAGCACATGGTCCTTCCTATAATGCATCCAGTTTATTCATGTCCTCACCTAATTATACATAGACATAAGATAGTAAATAGACTATCCTTAAAGGTTACTAGAGAACGGAATTTTGCCTTGCGGCACATGCACCCCGATCTGGTTGAGGCCACATTGGCCCATCTATTCATCATGCCTGAATACACTGGGAATATGCTTGAAAAGATACTATCGGAACTGGATTGTCACCAGCACAGACAGTTTGTACTTTCGTTCAGAGATGTGAGTGCACATAGCCTGACGTATGTGGGAGTTCCAGGGGGGCTCTCAGCTTGCACTGTTTGGAGAGGGATGTGTGTGCACAGGTGAAAGACCTAGTGCATTATTACGAGAGGAGGATGGGGTGTTGCTAACCCCAAACAGAGTACTGTCCTACACTTGCCTGCCTCAACAGGAAACAGGTGGAACCCCAGACTACTAATCTGCAAACATACATGGTAAATTATATAGTACATGTGTAAATGCATATGGAAGCTGTTTGTTGCTAGGGGACCCTAAGCAACTCTACTTTTTGTTTAGCGACTTGTTTCAAAGCCAAAAGCTCAACTTTAAAATTCTTGCCATAAAGCCAGTTAAATTTAGCACTGTGAGTTTGTATACAACTTGTGTGGCACTAATGTCAGTACTGAGCACCCACTACCGCCAGACAACCCAGAGAACTTATTTTTGAGTGTTTAAAAACAGTCTCAACCTTAACCATAGCTTTCTGGAATACTTCCAGTTACCATCGACCATGGGCTCACTTTCAAAACTGAAGATACTTGGACTCACAGGGAATGACTTTTCATCCTTCCCAGAGGAAATCTTTCCCTTAGTGTCTCTGGAGAAATTATACATCGGACAAGACCAGGGATCCAAGTTTACCTATCTGCCAGAAGACATCAAGAAATTGCAGGTAAGCCCTCTCAATGAACAGACAAGAAGTGCATGCCACCCTCCCCCACAGCCTATGCTGAGAGGGCTCGAGGCAATGTTTCCAACACTGCATAAAACGTGCATCTGTTTTAGACTTCCAGTCCCAAACCATGGGTTTCACATTTTGAGGCTCTCACTGTTCCTGAGTTATAACACTCTACTGTGATTGTTATTCAGTATGTCTTGTAAAAATTCTTTTTCTGGCCAGGCAGTGGTGGCACACGCCTTTAATCCCAGCACTCAGGAGGCAGAGGCAGGCAGATCTCTGTGAGTTCGAGGCCAGCCTGGTCTACAGAGCTAGTTCTCTCCAAAGCTAAAGAGAAACCCTGTCTCAAAAAACCAAAAAAAAAAAAATAATAATAATTCTTTTTCTGTCCTGTCAACCAGCTCCCAAATAATGACACGGAGACTTACAAATTATGAAAGCTCAGCCTATGGCTTAGGCTTGTTTCTAACTAATTCTTAGAACTTAAACTAACTCATTTATATTAATCTACATTCTGCCACGTAGCTAGTGACTGTTACCTCTTGTCCTGCACTTCCTGCATCCTTTGTGTATCACTGTGTATCTGGTATCACTGCCTTTCTGTTTCCCAGAGTCCCCTCTGTCCCTAAACTCTTCCTATCTAACTATCGGTCATTCAGATTCTTATTAAAACAATCAGAGGCACCTTGGCAAAGACACATCTTCACAGTGTAAACAAATGTTCTGTGACAATGTCTTTTTAAAACAGATATCTTTTATTTCTTCTCTGACAATTTTATACACATATGCAATGCATCTTGATCACAGCCACCTCAACTTCCCTGCTTATTTCCTCAAGATACTCCCCCAAAACATCTGTCTCTGTCTTAGCTGACTATGGCTGTGATGACAAACCATGACCAAAAGCAGCTTGGGGGAGGAAAGGGTTTATTTCACTTACAGTTCCATATAACAGTTCATCATCAAAAGTCGTGAGGGCAGGAACCTGGAGGTAGGAGCTGATGCAGAGGCCATGGAGGGGTGCTGCTTACTGGCTTGCTCCCCATGGCTTGCTCAGCCTTCTTTCTTATAGAACCCAGGACCACCGACCCAGGAATGGCACCAACCACTATGGGCTAGGCCTTCTACCATCAATCACTAATTAAGAAAATGCCTTACAGCTGGATCTCATTTTCTTAATTGTGGTTTCCTCCTTTCAGATAACTCCAACTTGAATCAAGTTGACATAAAACTAGCCAGCACACCCTCCAACCTTCATGTCCATTCTTCTTCTTTAAAAATCTGACTGTGTCCATTACTGCTGCCTGCTAGAATGTTGATTGACCTTTGTGTGGCTTGAATTTGTGCAGGCAACCCCAGCTTCTTCTAGTTCATAAGTCATGTCGAGAAAACAGCATTCCACAGCATCCTGCCCCATCTTCTGCTTTTCTTTCCACATCCTCTTCTATTGTATTCCCTGAGTTTGATGGGATCACTATTGATGTCATACACGGACTACTTAAAAATCCACTTATTTTCAGCCATTTTACCATTTATGAGTCTCCACATTAACTGCTGCCTAACATAGAAGGAAGCTTCTCTGGCCAAGGTTGCAGGCAGACCTAATCTATGGGTATAAATGTAAGTATTATAAAGGCAATCAACAACATGAGCATTCAGCAAAGCTACAGAAATAGTTTCTTCATTGGCACTATGACCTCCCTAGCCATGGACTTTTGACCAGGTTTTTGGTACCAGGTACACATTCCCTCCTGTGAAGGCCTCAAATTCTAGCAGAGAGTGCTTGGTTACCCCATAACTTATATACCACTACTGCATCAGCGGCTCTTCAGTATGTCTTTCTACTGTTGTATTTTGGTATGTTCTATTTGTAGAAACTGACTCATTCCATTTTCTATTTAATTTATATTTTTCATAGGTATCCCCTTGAAAATGACATTGTACAAAAGTGAAAGTATCCGATAAGTAACATGATTGGGAGCCTAAATTTTGGTACCGGGGATTCCCTGCAAGAAGCAATGCGACCTGACTTTCTTGTTTAGTGATGGGCGGTTTGATGATGGGTTCATAGTTCTCTGCTGAATCCTAGCAAGATAACTTCATTTACAGTAGTGTCTTTATAAAGTATGGCTATATGTAGTTTGTCTTTATGTCTTTATGTAGTTTGGCTAATTTAACCTATATGATTTGGGGCACTTAGTTGAAGATTATAGCTAACTATAATTATAGATAACTAGCTATTGAAAGGGAGTAATTGGCACACGCTGTAATGATCCAAGTTACTTTTTCCTGAGGTTCTGATAAAATGTAGTCACAGTATTCTCATTTCCTCTGTAAGTCCAATGGCTTTATTCAAAAGCAATTGTTTTTCTTGATATTAACTCTGCAAATATTTATTAGTTATTCTTCTTGCCATTGGAACCAGTACACCTCACTAACCCATCCAAGGAAGGATGATTTATTTGGGCTCACATGGGAGGGATTTAAGTCCATCACACTGGGGAAGACATCGTGTCAGGACTGGCTTTGCGTATGGCAGCAAGAATATGTGGCAGAGGTTCCATAATCTTGGCAGTCCAGGAAACAGAGTGAGGTAGGCCAAAGCTAGGGCCAATGGTGACCTCCCATGGTCTGTATTCTGCCAGTCAGGCCCACTTAAAGGCTCCACCAGCTTCAGGAAGCACCACAGATTGCGGAATAAGCACTGAAAACATGAGTCTTGAGGGACAGTCAGATTCAAACTACAGCAAACATTCTCCGCCCATTGTTCCACGGCATGACTTCCCTCCTGCACGCGAAT
The DNA here is from genome assembly GCA_004026605.1 of Ondatra zibethicus. Lineage (NCBI taxonomy): Eukaryota > Metazoa > Chordata > Mammalia > Rodentia > Cricetidae > Ondatra > Ondatra zibethicus. The sequence continues at coordinate 88,530 of PVIU01006748.1, forward strand.
GGGCACTCATAGGTGAGTCTGGTTATTGTAATTCACTGATTAAGATGAGTGTCCTCACCACACGCGCTCTTGTTATAGCAGAATCTTAAAGAACTATACATAGAAAACAACCAACTGGAGCAGCTGCCTGCATCCTTGGGGTTAATGCCAAACCTGGAAGTTCTTGATTGTCGGCATAATCTTCTTAAGCAACTCCCAGACGCCATTTGCCATGCTCAAGGTGAGGAACTTCCCAGGTCCACAGCCCAGTAGGATGAGTCCCACACTGTTCATGAATTATGTCCTTGCCTTAAGAAAGACCAAGTTCAGAGTTTATAGAGCTTAGTCCTATTCCATTAGCCACTGACAGGCTCTCTAGCAACATGAGGGAAACCAGGCGCCTCTATATTTGTATAGCTGAGAGTCTGGCAAAGGTATTTATAAACTATTATAACAATTATAAACAATTATACATTCGAATGAAAAGGAGAAGCAAATAGTGGTTGCTATGAAAGTTAGCATATATCTATACTTTCATTATACCAGCACCAGAGGTAATCGACTGAACCCATATGATATGGCAGCATTTAGAGTGTATGTAATTATTTAATTATGTAATTTTGTTTATGTAATTATGATATAAATGTTTATCTATATCACTAAGTCATTTGAAAAAAAAAGGAAAATTATTGACCCAGAATGATGAAATCCGGGGATTTTTAGAATTGCAAGATTGACTTGGACAGAACAGTTACACTTGATTCCTAAACACTCAAGTATTGCTTGGCTCCTTATCCATGGATCATCCATCTGCCCTCCCATCTAGCAAGTCTTTGCTGAGTACTGGCTGGGTTCTCTTTATGCAGTGGAAGAGCAGACACAGGCAGACATTTGATTTGATGGTCTTAGACGCCAGGGATCTGGTGTCTCCCTCCTCTCCAGCCACTTACCAGTGGGTCTCACCTGGGTGACTTTAGGCACGGCGGCCCTAAGCTAAATCAACCAATTAAAATGAAAATCTTTGTAGGTTTGAGAGAGCTGCTGCTGGAGGACAACCTGCTCACCCGCCTCCCGGAGGACCTGGACTACCTGCTGAACCTCAAGGTCCTGACGCTGATGAACAACCCCATGGAAGACCCTCCAGTGGAGCTGTGTGCCCAAGGCAATGATGCCATATGGAACTTCCTGAAGGAAAATAGAGTTCGGAAAATAACGGCCACAAAGGTACACTCAACACAGGTTCTTTTTTTTTTTTCATTTAAAACTTTTTATTCTTGGACAGCTTTATGCATGTATATAATGCATCTTGATGATGCCCCTTATTCCCCTCACCCCTGCCCTCAGACCTCTCCCAGCCTGTCCCCCTCCCACCTTCATGTCCCTCCTCTTCCTGCCTGCCTCCTTTAATAACTTATCAAGGTCAGTTAATGCTGCCTGCATGCCCATGGATGTGGGGCAGACCCTGGAGTACGGGAAATCTACCAGCACTCACACCCTGAAGGAAATTGATTCTTCCAGAAGCCACCAACTGCCAATAACCCCTCAGCTAGGTGAGGGGCTGTCCATGCTGATTTTTGGTGGTTTGATCTTGTGTAGGTCTTGGACAGGCAGTCACAGCTGCTCTGCTGTGAGCTTGTGAGTGTGAAGGCCATGTCGTGTTTAGAAAGTGACCTCCCCTCCTTGGGTTCTGATGTTCTAGCCAACCCCCTCTTCTGTGATGTTTTCTGAGCTCAGGGACCAGGGACTGAGGGCTCAACAGTCACTTGTTCTCAACTCTTTGACCGGTTCTGATTCTCTGTATTGACTGCTACCCACTGCTGAAATAGGCTTCTCCAAAGAAGGCTGGGTGCAGCACTAACCCATGGGTAATAGTTTCCCCCTCCATGTGTGTGTCTGGGCACTGAACTTGGCTTGTCAGAGTTGGTGGCAAGTGTCTTTACCCACTGAACCTTCTCAATAGCCCTCTTAAATAATTTTATTGGAGTGAAAAAAAAACTTGCATTAACAAAAGCAGTGAGATAAGATTAAGACACCAGAAATAGAAGCATTCATGGATCAGAAGACTAGAAACCAGGATCGTGCCATGAAATAGGGTCAAAGGGGGAAGAGCCATAGATCTTGCTCTCATCCAGTGACTCCATGAGACATTGGGGACCTCAGACAGGCAGGAACATGTCCTCTTCAGATAGCATTCTCTGTAGTTCCATCGGTCCAAGCCAACGTCATTTCATACCCAAACAATATGTTAGCTCCCCAGCTGGCACGCTGCTTCCCACAGCATCCCTTCTCCTTGGCAATCCCATGGAAGTGGGTCTCACTAGTCTCTGGTGAAATGGACACGTCTTTGTTCCTTCTGCAATAACAGTCAAGTTCCTGAGTTGATCAGATTTCCTATCACAATTCAGCCATCCACTCAAACTAAATATCACAAATCTTCAAACAACCGTCCACTTATACTAAATAGTAATACTTCATTTTCTTTGTCAAAATTAAACTAAAGCAATCATTATTAAATTTTAATAAATCAAAACAATACCTAAGCTACAATATGAAGGGAAGTAAAATTAGATACATTTTTTGTTCAAATATTTTTTCAAGGCACACCTACTTAAGATGGCTGTTCTAGAAGAATGAAAACAGTATTTTATTGTTTATTTCCTAAGAGCATTTTGAAAGGTCATGTGCTGTTCTTGCATATTTTAAAAATGGGTATCCAAATATTCTTGCCATAAAATTGAAATAATTACAAAGAATTCAGTTTCCAAAGCATTTTAAATGTTGACGTTTAAATATGGTTGACATTTTAAGTATAGTTCACTATTTTAAAAGTGCCTAATGGAATCTCAATGCCCCTACAATACCATTATCAATATCTATTCATAAAAATTTGGATAAGCCTGTTTTTCAAAGGTAGAAAGTTTGTGCTATGGTTTTTCTTTCTTGAATATGGATTACACCTTCCCAAGGATCTTACACAAGATAGTGTGTGTGTTTTATTTTAATTCTCTTTTGGACATTTTGGTTTGGGTATTTTCTAGCTGACAGTCAGTGCTGGGGACAGGGTTGTTTTCTTGCTGATTGTCAGTGCTGGGGACAGAGTTGTTTTCCTGCCGATGGTCAGTGCTAGGGATGTGGTTGTTTTTTCTGCTGATGGTCAGTGCTGGGGACAAAATTATTTTTCTGTTGATGGTTGTAATGGTCTGTCCTGTCCCTTTAAGAGACAAGCCCTGACCACTCCCCTCCCTTCTGCCTAGGCAAGCAGATCTTCCTTCTACGTCCAGTCTGAGCTCTCTTCCCTGGTTCCTCTCCTCTCCCCCTCTCCCCCTCTTCTCCCCTTCGCTTTTCTCCCATAACCCACTGAATAAACTATACCCAAACCCTCTCTCTGCATGGCATGCCTATCAGCTCTCTGTCTCTCACCTGCCATGGCTTGGCTCCTTGTGGGACCGGCTGCCCCCGCCAACAACCCACCAAGGTCTCTCACCTGCTGCCTCTCACCTGCCGCCTCCCACCCCCCTGGGACTTACACCCACCTGGGACCTATACCTGCCTGGGACCTACAGAGGCCTTGGGTGGTGGGACCCAGCTGCCCCTCGGGGAACTGCAGTGTTTTACTTAAACCATTATAATGGTCAGTGCTGAGGACGGGTTGTTCTCCTGCTGGTGGCCAGTCCTGGGGACAGGGTTGTTTTCTTGCTGATGGTCAGTGATGGGAATGGGGTTGTTTTCCTACTGATGGTCTGTGCTGGGGACACAGTTATTTCCTTGCTGATGGTCAGTGTTGGGGGCAGAATGAATAAAGTTGCTAATGATTACTGAAAGACTCTCACTCAAGTCTCGGGATAACACTACCCCCCAAGAACTCACGAGAAACCGTCCTTGCTGCAATCACACGAGGTTTATTGACAAGTACCAGAGCTCTGGGGCCGAGACTCATAGCCCACGCAGGGCAGGAGTTCGACCCCGAGTAGCTGGGAGAAGGAGTTTTTAAGGGAAGAAACCACAACCCAGTAATCCAAAGGGGGTGGGGAGGGTGTCATTGGAAAATTCTGAAAATACCAGTGATCATCACAAGGGGGTAACTCCCTGTTTATTCTCAAGATTATAATTTAACTTTATCTTCATTTAGTTCCTGAAACAGGGTCACTGACCCAGGTAACCTAGATTTTTTTGGCTCTCTTCCTGCTAGAGGGGTCTGGATTTATCCAGGTCTTTCATAACCACACCCTTTAGTCCCTGTCTATCACCTTCAGGTCTATGGACTACTTGTTTTTCATAGACCGTCCTTCTGTATTTCTGACCAACAAATATTTTCAGACAATTTTTATTTTAAAATTTAAATTTGGGGTTGAGGGATGGTTCAGGAGATAAGGTATTGCCATTGCGTCTGAGGACCCGAATGTGGTCCCTGGAACCTACACGGTAGAAGAAAAGCCACTCCTGACCTACACGGTAGAAGAAAAGCCACTCCTGCAAGTTGTCTTCTAAACAGAGCACGATCGTTGTGGTACTCACACACACAAAGTCAATAAATAATGTAACAATGTTTTAAAAATTAAGCTAAAGGGGAGTGGGTAAAATGTATACTCAATTAAAAACAATAAAGTATAAAAAATTAAGCTAAATTTTTCCTGTGGCCATAATTTTTAAAATATTCTGTATTATATTATAGTTATTCATACTATAAATCATATAAACAATCAATTATTGTAAATTTTAATCATTTTTAGGCAGATAAAGTATTTTAGAAAGACAAATAAAAATACCCCCCCCCACTTAGTTTGTATGTACTACTTTAACATCTACTGGTTACAAAATGAGACAGATTTTATTGTAGATTCTACTTCATTTTAACAACAGAAGCCCCAAGACACTATCAGCATAGATGAATACATTAGAATAGAAGAAGCTGATTTCTCTTTTACTTTGTATTATTAATTTTTTTTCTAAGACAGGGTTACTCAGTAGCTTTGGAGCCTGTCCTGGAACTAGCTCTGTAAACCAGGCTGGCCTCGAACTCAGAGAGATCCACCTGGCTCTGCCTCTTGATTGCTGGGATTAAAGGTGTGCACCACCACCACCTGGCTTGCATTATTAATTTTTTATAATAATGCGGTACCCATTTCCAAATTCTTTTGACACAGTCTTTAGTTGACACACCCACTGGTCTTTGTTTTTCCTTGAGGGAGAGTGCACAGCCTGAGGGAAACACTGATCGCCCAGCCCTTGAATCATCTCCTCATCAGCGCCAATTGTTCTGATTATTTATCTCAGAGATTTTTATAGAGTCCTGGGCAAGACGCCACAAGGGCATGAAGTGTGTCTGTTCTTGCTGAGGTGCCGTCACCTGGGTTACTGTGAAGGGAAGAGGGGATGGGAGACTGCATTCCTGGGTTGAACTTGGGAAGGGGTGCATCTGGAAGGTGAACCTCAGGAAGCTGATAACTCTCTTTTGGTCCAGGACACAAGTCTACTTAACTTCAAGACAACAAAAGCCCTGTAAATGTACAAAATGCCTCTAAAGGGCAGTACTGTTCCCAAGAGTCAGCCCTTAATCCCTCCACTTCTTTCTTGATCTATGCTCAAATTGGATTCAGGGAGTTCTTGCAAAGACCAATCATGCCCCTGCCTCAGAGTCTTCCATCTGCCCAGAGATGATGGCCCCAGAAAATGGCGATAGCCTCCACCTCCTTTTACTCTCTGCTAAAGCACCCTCTTCTCGGAGCTTCCTTCCTGAACCTCGACATAAGACCCCGCCCCCTCGTTAGTGAGCTCTTACCCCAGGCAATGTTCTAGTGCTGGAGATGCACAGTGATCAAAAGACACACACATTTCTGTCTGCTTATTGCTTAAAAGTTCGTAGGATTGCATTAAGTGTGAAAAGTAAAATGAAGTTTTCTGAATGTATCTTTTTGTTTTCTTTTAATTTTTTAAGACATGATTTCTTTAAGCTGCAGAGAAACCATGTCTCAAAAAAAAAAAAAAAGGACAGGATTTCTTTGTGTAGAATTTTCTCTCTATAGACTGGCCTTGAACTCAGAGATCCGCCTGACTCTGCCTCTGCCTCCCTCTGCGATTGTTCATGCATCTCTGTTCTTGAGAAGCAGAGGCCAGTGGATTTCTGAGTTCCAGGCCAGTTTAATCTACATAGTTCCAGGCCAGCCTGATCTACATAGTCAGTGCCAGGTCAGTCAGGGATAACTAGTGAGATGTTACAAGAAAAAAAAGGAAGAAATGAGTGTTATTTAGGGGGAAATATCAAGGTAAAGGGAACTGAGATTGCTAGAAGATAAGCTTTATTTATTCAGGGTGGGTTGGCAGGTGGATGTGTGTGAAGGCACATGGGTGCCACAACTCAAGAGTGGAGTCAGAGGGAAAGGTGATAGTGGGAGAAACAGTCAGCTCTGAAAACACATAGGTCACATTATACAGACTGAGCAGGTTATATTTAGGAATATCTCCATATATATATATATGTGGAAATGATGTGATAATATTATAATCAAATATAATCAAAAATCAAAGAAAAAGAATTAAAAGAGTAGAGATCAGACAATCTGCAGGAGTATGTTCTCTTTTTTCCAGCAAGTGGATCCTGGGGATTCAACTCAGGTCACCAGCTTGGCAGTGGCTGTCTGTACCTGAGGAGTCTCTCGCACCCCATTGTTCCTTCCTTTCTTCTTCTTTTATTTTTTTCCTTTCTTCTTCTTTACCTCCCTCCCCACTCTCTCTTTCCCATTCTTGTGTGTATGTATGTGTGTGTATGTGTGTTTGAGTGTGTGTGTGTAGACTGGGAGGGTGTTGATTTGCCTGGGCGATCAGTCATCTTTGCGAAGATGACTGTCTTAGCTTGGGCTGCAATAACAAATACCACAGAACGGATGGATTAAAGGGCTGGATTTTACTTTCTCCTAGTGAAAGAGATGGGGACTTTGACATCAGGCTCCAGCCTGGCTGGGTTCTAGTGTGGTCCATTCCACTGGGGGCAGGCAGGGGGAACACAGGTCAGTCTGCAGCAATAAGTGAGCAAGCTCTTGAGACGGCAAGCCTCCTGAATACTGGACAGAGGACTTGGGGCAGAGCAAACAGCTGAAGCAGAGTCCCTGGGTTAGCATGGTGCCTGGTGTATCCAAGCAAGAGAGCGACCCATGTGTCCAGAGCAGATGACAGGGAAAGAGCAGATAAGAGAATCAAGAAATGATAGGGTACGGTCAAGTCAGATTGAGCCTTGAAGCCATGGTGAGGACTTCGGCTTTTGTTTTGAGAGAAATGAGGAGCCAATCATTGGAGGGTCACGGAGCGGAGTGCACCGTGAGAGCACAGGTGCTCTCAAGTAGGTGGGCAGCAGCAGGGTCTGGGGAGCCGTGGGGGCTGCTTTTCTGCTCCTTCAACGAGAATGAGGCAGAGGGCACACTCGAGGTCTCTCATCTCTCCATACTCTGTGCGGTCATTCCCTATTGCTCTCAGCATTTGTGAAATCAGACATTTCCTTATTTATTTTAAGGCAGGGTCTCTTGTAGCCCAGGCCAGCCTGGGACTCAGTGTATAGCCAGGGATATCCTTGAACTTCTGACCCTCCTATTTCTATCCCCCAGGTGCTGTGATTTCAAGCATGGCCACCAAAACAATTTATGTGGCCCTGGGTCTCAGACCTAGGTATTCATGCATGCTTGGGTCAGCCAAGCGCTTCCTCGAGCCCCTGTCATACACTTAGTGACCCTCCCACCACTGCACATGGCCTTCGGAATCCATGGCCCTGTGGAGGCCCAAAAGTGTGAGCCTATTTTCACCTTGTCTGAAGGTCAGAGAGTTTGAGGTTGCTCAAAACTGTTGACAACCAGGGCCTCACATCCTGACCTAGGGCGTGGTTACTTGGTTCTTTTGACATTAAGAGGGCCCACTCCACCCTGACCAATGGTCAGGAAATTCAAGCGTACTTCTGCTCCTTCTTTTGAAATAGGAGGTATGACCTTGGGAGTGACTGCCTTTAGGATGCTGGGTCCAGGGTGGGTTCACTGCCTAAACAACAGAATGCTAATGACTTGATATCTCAAAGTATTGAAGCAAGTAACTGTCCTAGTTGCTCTGTGGATCATGTTAAAGCTGTCTTTTGCCTTCTTCCCCCTGGGGTATAAAGGTGTGTGGAAAATTAAATGCAGGGATTTCACTATTCACTGGAACTCCCTCCTGGGAGTCCTCCCTCCTATATTTTCTGTTTTCTTATTTTCATTCACATCTTCGTCCTTCTTACATTTTACTGATCCCCATCCCCCTACCCCGGTAAGTGGTATTTTTGTCAAAGCTGGTCTCTGACAGGCCCTCTACCTGATTGCCTTGAGACACGGTCTCTCACCCAACTGGAGGATACCATTTCATTTAGCCTAGTTGGCCAGTGAACTCTTAGGATCTGCCTGCTTTTTCCATATAGTGCTGGAGTTACAAGCATATTACACATAAAATGTTGGGGATTTGAACTCAGGTTCTCATACTTGCACAGCAAATGTTCTTATCCATGGTGTCTCCCCATGTAAGCTACAGTCAGACCATAGCAAACTAACGCTGAGTTTGGGTCTGCCTTGTTTTCAGATTCAGGCGTGGTGGCGTGGAATCATGGTGCGGAAAGGATATGGGGCTTTTGAAGAGCTACTGAAAGCCCGAAAAAAAGGGAAAAACTCTCCAAAAGATAAGAAAGGGAAAAAGGCTGCTGCCAAAGGAAAACCTGCAAAAGGAAATAAAAAATAATTGTGGAAATGAATGAATGAAGATGAAGATTGTTAACAGAGCAGTCTAGAGCCCAGACACAGCCGCAGGAAAATTATCCACCAACTTAAGGTTATCTGTAATAATAAAAGATTCTTACTTTTGCTGAAATGTTTATGGGAAGCATGACATAACACCTGGTAAGTGCTTCAAGATAGCATGCTAGAGGAGAAAGAGGACATGGGTTCAGATGAAGCCAGACAGGGCCAGCTGTTAGCTACAACCACGGAAGTGGGTGATGAGCATGTGGGGCCTTGCATTCTTCTGTCTACTTAAAAGCATTTGGGGAAGTCATGTATTTACAAAAAGTTCCAGGGAAATATACAACGTGTCCAAGAACCTTCCACAGCGTACACAATGCTAGGGTAAATAAAGCAAGAACACTGATGTTGGTTCAGTCAACAGCACTTACTCAGATGCCCGCAGTTATGTGTGCACGTGTGCACATTGTGGAGCTCAATGCAGTTGTGTCACACATAGCTTTGTGCAAGCACCGCTGTAGTCAGAGACACGCTGCTCTTCACAAGTCTCCATTGTGACTTCCTTTTGCTGTCACACTGTCGCTTCCCACCAAATCCTAACTCACCCTCCATTTCCCTCCAAATGATATCTACCCGCAATTTCCCTAAAACCTTTCATTGTATTTATTTACTCTGTGTGTGTGTGTGTGCATGAATGAGTCTGCCACAGCACATATAAGGAGGTCACAGGACAACTTTTGGGACAGTCAGTTCTCTCTGTCCACCATGTGTGGGTCTTGTGATCTCACTCAGGTCAACAGGCCTCATGGCAAGCACCTTTATTTCACCAGCTCCAGGACTGACTTTTTTTTTTTAATTTTTCAAACTTTTATTGATATCCTGCAGATTTCACACCATTTATCTGATCCTACCCATCTCTCCGCTTCTAATTCACCCTCTACCTGCCCTTGCAACCTTCCCCCAAATAAAACAAAATGTAAAAGAAAACCCCAAAGCAAACAAACAAAACAAAAGAAACAAAAACACTACACGATTTACGTTTGCGCAAGCGGGTGCCCAGCTTCGGGATAGCTAAGCACCTCGAGTATCCATGCAAGCAAGTTTTTATAGACAAAATCACAAGTTTTACATAAATTATAATATGGGGTACGGGTACAATTGGGATTGGTCTAGATCTTCAACCCAGAATGAAATTAACATAGTTCAGCCTATTCCCAGAAAAACCTTGAATACGTGACAAGCTGCCTGTTCCATCGTGACTCAGTTTACAGT